>ARYC01001382.1:0-107807 GCA_000711775.1 Oxytricha trifallax | reverse complement strand
AAATTGCTTATTTTGCTTATATCTTTGCGCGTTTTGAAGATAAATTTATTCTGATTTTAGATTCGTGTTCAGCGAGGTCTAAATGACCAGAATCATTATATTCAGGTGTTTTTGTGAAATATAAAATGGAAGTTGTATTTTGCCGGGAAAAGGTTCGGCCCTGGACAAATTTTTGAAAACGCAAAAATGGACAAAATGACCCCCCTGTACCTTTTGAAAATGACTATATATCTGGTGTTCCAGTGTCACACTCTTGCTCAGGAGCCCAAATTTAGTGGATTTGCTTAATTCCAGGTCATCTCATTTATTTCCGTGACCATCTTTTGAGGTCCTCAAAAACCCAAAAATGAAGGGCAAAGGATTATAAAAGGAAATTGCTGAAAATTGCTTATTTTGCTTATATCTTTGCGCGTTTTGAAGATAAATTTATTCTGATTTTATATTCGTGTTCAGCGAGGTCTAAATGACCAGAATCATTATATTCGGGTGTTTTTGGGAAATATAAAATGGAAGTTGTATTTTGCCGGGGGAAGGTTCGGCCCTGGACAACTTTTTGAAAACGGAAAAATGGACAAAATGACCCCCCTATAACTTTTGAAAATGACTTTATATCTGGTGTTCCAGTGTCTTACTCTTGCTCAGGAGCCCAAATTTAGTGGATTTGCTTAATTCCAGGTCATCTCATTTATTTCCGTGACCATCTTTTGAGGTCCTCAAAATCCCAAAAATGAAGGGCTAAGGGTTATATAAGGAAATTGCTGAAAATTGCTTATTTTGCTTATATCTTTGCGCGTTTTGAAGATTAATTAATTCTGATTTATATTCGTGTTCAGCGAGGTCTAAATGACCAGAATCATTATATTCGGGTGTTTTTGTGAAATATACAATGGAAGTTGTATTTTGCCGGGGAAAGGTTCGGCCCTGGACACATTTTTGAAAACGCAAAAATGGACAAAATGACCCCCCTATAACTTTTGAAAATGACTATATATCTGGTGTTCCAGTGTCACACTCTTGCTCAGGAGCCCAAATTTAGTGGATTTGCTTAATTCCTGGTCATCTCATGTATTTCCGTGACCATCTTTTGAGGTCCTCAAAAACCCAAAAATGGAGGGCTAAGGGTTATATAAGGAAATTGCTGAAAATTGCTTATTTTGCTTATATCTTTGCGCGTTTTGAAGATAAATTAATTCTGATTTTATATTCGTGTTCAGCGAGGTCTAAATGACCAGAATCATTATATTCGGGTGTTTTTGTGAAATATACAATGGAAGTTGTATTTTGCCGGGGAAAGGTTCTGCCCTGGACAATTTTTTGAAAACGCAAAAATGGACAAAATGACCCCCCTATAACTTTTGAAAATGACTATATATCTGGTGTTCCAGTGTCACACTCTTGCTCAGGAGCCCAAATTTAGTGGATTTGCTTAATTCCAGGTCATCTCATTTATTTCCGTGACCATCTTTTGAGGTCCTCAAATACCCAAAAATGAAGGGCAAAGGGTTGTATAAGGGAATTGCTGCAAATTGCTTATTTTGCTTATATCTTTGCGCGTTTTGAAGATAAATTTATTCTGATTTTATATTCGTGTTCAGCGAGGTCTAAATGACCAGAATCATTATATTCAGGTGTTTTTGTGAAATATACAATGGAAGTTGTATGCCGGGGAAAGGTTCGGCCCTGGACACATTTTTAAAAAACCCAAAAATGGACAAAATGACCCCCCTATAACTTTTGAAAATGACTATATATCTGGTGTTCCAGTGTCACACTCTTGCTCAGGAGCCCAAATTTAGTGTATTTGCTTAATTCCAGGTCATCTCATGAATTTCCGTGACCATCTTTTGAGGTCCTCAAAAACCCAATAATGAAGGGCTAAGGGTTATATAAGGAAATTGCTGAAAATTGCTTATTTTGCTTATATCTTTGCGCGTTTTGCAGATAAATTAATTCTGATTTTATATTCGTGTTCAGCGAGGTCTAAATGACCAGAATCATTATATTCGGGTGTTTTTGGGAAATATAAAATGGAAGTTGTATTTTGGCGGGGAAAGGTTCGGCCCTGGACAAATTTTTGAAAACCCAAAAATGGACAAAATGATCCCCCTATAACTTTTTAAAATGACTATATATCTGGTGTTCCAGTGTCACACTCTTGCTCAGGAGCCCAAATTTAGTGGATTTGCTTAATTCCTGGTCATCTCATGTATTTCCGTGCTCATCTTTTGAGGTCCTCAAAACCCCAAAAATTGAGGGCAAAGGGTTATATAAGGAAATTGCTGAAAATTGCTTATTTTGCTTATATCTTTGCGCGTTTTGAAGATAAATTAATTCTGATTTTATATTCGTGTTCAGCGAGGTCTAAATGACCAGAATCATTATATTCAGGTGTTTTTGGGAAATATAAAATGGAAGTTGAATTTTGCCGGGGAAAGGTTCGGCCCTGGACACATTTTTAAAAAACCCAAAAATGGACAAAATGACCCCCCTATAACTTTTGAAAATGACTATATATCTGGTGTTCCAGTGTCACACTCTTGCTCAGGAGCCCAAATTTAGTGGATTTGCTTAATTCCAGGTCATCTCATGAATTTCCGTGACCATCTTTTGAGGTCCTCAAAAACCCAAAAATGAAGGGCAAAGGGTTATATAAGGAAATTGCTGAAAATTGCTTATTTTGCTTATATCTTTGCGCGTTTTGAAGATAAATTTATTCTGATTTTATATTCGTGTTCAGCGAGGTCTAAATGACCAGAATCATTATATTCAGGTGTTTTTGGGAAATATAAAATGGAAGTTGTATTTTGCCGGGGAAAGGTTCGGCCCTGGACACATTTTTGAAAAACCCAAAAATGGACAAAATGACCCCCCTATAACTTTTGAATAATCATTCAAATACTTTTATTTTTATATCATATATATATATACATAAATAATCTTAAATCCCAAATAATGTATCCGTTAATAGTCTCTTTTTATCAATCAAAACCTTTATTAAATTACTGAATTGGTTCTGGGGTTTTTAATGGGTGTTCTTCGTCAATAGTTTTTATTGTACTATTTTAAATTTATTATTTTAAATTAAACTAATTATTCTTATTCTAAATAATGATAATTATAGATTTTTATTCATTATTTATATAATTTTTTGTAGATTTTATACTCTTAAACAATGTCGACTTACTTAGGTTAGAAAAAAACGAAACCATAAAACCCTTTAAATAGTTTTCTCCTAAAAGTTTTGCGGAAAATTCATGACTCTTTAAGATTTCCGGATCGAATATCAAAACTTTTGAATAAAAAATGACATTTATATGATCACAAGAATTCTATCTCTCAATAATAGACATTAATTATCTTTAAATGGATTTGTAATTTTTCCATAATAGACTTCGTTAACCAGTGCATATGCCAATATTTCGGATCACGTCATGATAGTTCAGGGGCCTTAAATATTCATACTACAAACTACCACAAAATATATGCTAGATCTACTAAGGATCTAGAAGGTGTATGAAAAGGACATGCCGTGGATGTGACAAAATATTTTCGAGGAGCAACGACTGCAGTAAACACGAGCCTCCTTGCCTTTAGAGACAGCAAAAGACCAAAGCAATTTAGAAGAAGAAATGGTATGATAGCAAGCAAGGTTTTCCTCAAGGACCATGCAGAGCTCAAATAAAAGTATTTAATGGCTATGAGTTGAAGCCACTTTAGAGGCAAGTCAGAAATCTTGAGAGAAGAAATCTGACAGAACCAGTAGTGTTTGATGTGACGTAAGAAATATTAAAATGTGAAACGAAACAGCAGCAGATGCCATGAAAAGATACAATTCGCTATGATGGACTCCGCTTATAAAATAATACAATCAGTACCCTACCCTACTCTGAGAGATGAAGAAATTTAGCTATGCCCATAGAAGTTGTTTAAGAGAGGGGCATTTTAGTACTCTAGTTTGTCAACTAAAATAAAGATCTTGAAAGAGAATTTTTGTGAGTACATAGGTATGACGAAGTTGAAAGGGAGAGTGGATTAAGCTTTCAGCTAATTTAAAGCTCCACAAAGTCTAAGGCATGTATACAGCTCACAACAATGAAGGCTTCCTCATAGGAAAAAAATGAACGTTTCCGATATTATGAAGTACCATGTTTAAGATAATGTGCATTTTGCAAAGAGAGTAAAACAATCGGAGAAGCAGGAATGAATTAACGACTTTATCCAATTAAAGGATCCAGACTGCCTAAACTTGGAGGTTTTCGCTAGACCCAATATTGTCAGACCAGGCTTCACTTCTTTTATCAACCAGCTCAGGGCAGTAACGAGTTAAATACCTTCTATAATATTAAATAGTTAAAGTTATAGATAAAATTATTAAATTAATATAGCCTTTTTAGTATTAACCATGAATCCTTATATATCCAAAGAGTTTTGATTTGTAAAACTCATGATAAATATAAGCATAATAATTGTGTATAAACTAGTTGGAGTCTCATAGAGTATATTTTGACTCCTGCTTTAAATATAATTGGCATTTGTACGAGAGAGTTTGAATCTTTATTCCTTTTTATTGAACTGCACTCTTCAATATTTTTAACTATTTAATTTTAATTTTTCAGATTCTTATATATGTATATATAATATTACTAAGACAAGTAAACTTATAAATAATTTTACTTAAACAAACTACCCCTAGAAATAGGAATATACTCCAGATGTATCTTGATCTTTCGTTTGAAGAATTTATATACTTCAATTGCACATATTGAATTAAAAATTTTCTAAGTACCCATATTTTGCAATCATTAATTATAAAATTAGCCAATTTTGGCATATGAAAAAGAAATATTTTAAAAATATGTTTTTTTGTCTTAATATATTTACCAATGTCTTGTGATAATCAGATTTTAAATGCTAACTTAGGCCAATCTATTATAAAACTGAAATAATCTATTAAAAACAGAGAAAATTAGCTTTATTTATAACACAGAATTTAGAATATAAAAAAATTTCTTGCTAAAATTGCAACTAAAAGAAAAGCTAAAAGCCTCTTTCAAAAGATTCAAACAAAACCTGTGTTATCCAGCGGTAACATTAATGACATAAAAATATGGGAAGATATTTTCTATGATTGCATGTGTTGATATGATAGAATTTATGAGGTAATGACAATGGCTCCAGATTAGATGTTGAAGTAGGACTTTCCTTATGATGTAATATTGTTTAAATACATCCTAAACTCTTGTTTAAGAGAGATAGAAATTTGTATGATATGGCTAGTAATTCAAAAGTGAGAATTTACCCAATAATTTATTAAAAATCATTTGTGCGAGGAAGTAGATGAAATGATGTGGATACAATTTACAAGAATTTAGAAAATTTACGTTGACTGGGTTTTCTATACTTCATGCTATTTCGAAAAATTTATCATCGCTTAGAATTGAGTTGTGAGAGTTATTGTAGACTACCAAAGAGTAGAGAAAATTGAATTTGCTTCATATATAAGAAAATAATTATCTTTTGATTTCTAAAATAGGATTTATAAAAAAATAATTAACAATACTATTTTAAAATATTTAGTTTCATGAATGAGAATCCGCACTCTAAATTCTATTAAAAAGACTTTTGTAATTTAACGCATATCTGAGTGAATCAACTCAACTAAAGAATTAATACTTGCATTATAAACTGTTAATTACTAACATAATTAGTTATCAATGAACTAAATTAAGATAAATGTATAAAGCATAAAATGTCAATGAATTGCGAAATTTTAGAAGGAAGTTTGCATATATTTGCTAATCTAATTTAAAGTAATTAATTTTATAATTTATAAATAAATATAAAACACAAGATATGTGTTTGAATTGAAAAATTCACTAAAGTTTACTATCCCTACCAATATAGTTTTATGGGATAAATTTTAATAAGAAGTGTTATGAATATTCATTTAAAGTGCCAATCTAAAGCTGAGAATTATTTTTTTTATTATTGTAACATCTAATGTACAAGAATATATTTTTAAAAAATATTTCTTTATGATAAAATTAAAAACTAATAATTTAATAATTAAAAATCTGATGAGTTATTTAAACAAACAAATAATATATCAATTATTTACTATGATATATATAATTTTAGTATAATCTTATTCATGTATATTTTGATTACTCAAATTATAAATTTAAACGAGAGTTGGAAAAAAGACAATACTACTATATTCAAATTAGTAAGTTAATATTGATACGTAGAATTAATTAAGGAGAACTATCATTTTGAATCTTATATAAAAAAGTCAGTAGATGAAACATATCATGAAAACCACTAACATTATTAATTTGGCTAATGACGCTATATAAAGAATATTAGTTAATGGATATGACCTTTTCTAAAAGGCTAATACAATTTACAACACTATAGTAGACGCAAGGCCTGGATGAACTAGGCTAAGCAGATTTAGTCAAAGCAATCTTGAAAAAGCCAAACCTTCAAGAACTATTCAAAAATTTTCCTTCAAATATCTTGGAACTATTAGGTGATACTGAATTTTTTACGGCCAAGTGCAGGTTTAATATAATAAAAATCCGTGATGAGCTAAGGGATAAAACTAAGAAAGTAGTTTAATCTAAAGGATCTCACTAGTAGAATCACAACTTACGGAATTAACTAGATGGACCTACTCATCTTAAGCATAACAAACAGAGATAGTCTAAAACAAAGAAATAAGACTGGAAATTGTTCAAATACAAACCAAACTGAGTTACAAGAACAAACTAGCAAACAGATGCAAGTTGTCTTAAACAAGACTCATAACAAACCATCGCATCAATAACTAGTCTCATCCAGCACAGAAGTAATGTATAACAGAATAAAACATCAGAAGAATATGCACAATCCATACTCACTTATATTTTACAACCAACAGATATAACTAAGAATAAACGATACAAATAAGAAATATAAGCGTTCAATTTAAAATTACAGTTTAAATTGGCAAAAATTATATAAAAGTAATAAACTAACAGTTAACCCTATTAGAATCTAAAAAATATCCAAGTTCAAGTAACTAGAATGAAAAGTATAGACGAGATAGTATTTACTGTGGTGAGGTCGCCAAACAATTCTTGGAACAACTAATAAGTTTCCTAGAAACAGGAAAAAGTACCAAGTAGGCAAAGATAGATATAGATAATTATAAAGATAAGCAAATAGCCAGTCTAGTCAATAAATAATTTGACAACTGTCTCTAGAATATTCATTATGGTTTACAATTCATGTTATTCAAAATGAATAATAACCAAAACTAGTTAGGAAATTAAAATTCTATTGTAAACAGATATTAAGTTGATTAGTTAATGCAGTTAAGGATCGAAACTAAAATGGATTCAATTTTAAAGATGAAGTTCCAAATGGAACCAAAAGTGTATAAAAAGGCATACTAGAGTCCAAATCAAGTGAAGAATTTAAACAAAGTAAAATTGGCTAATGCCTATTAAAGAAACACTATACCGAAAAAACAGAAGAATACTTGATAAAATATAATTAAAAAAGTCAAATATACCTAAAATTGTCAGTGAATCTGTAAATTATGATAAAAAGATACAATTAGGGAACATATTTGGAGAATTTACACTACTATACAGTAAACAGAAAGATGAAAAGGAAAAACAATCGAAATCATACGCAACATCAATTACAGCGATGTAATATCACTTTATGTTTCTATGATAAAGCAAAGAAAGAGAAGAATGCGAAACAATTTATTGAAAAAGATGATGAAAGCTAAGCAAATAGAGAGATATATACTTGTAACATGTAAAGAGTAATGAAAAATAAGCAAGAATTGATATTTATATATATATATATATATATATATATTGAATATAAATTTAACTAATAATAATTAATAATCATAATTTTTTGAAATTAAAAGAGTAGATAAAATTATTTAATAAGAAAGTTGATGTATGAGTACTAAATTAAATCTATTTTTATTTATACATAAAAATGTCATATATATATTTAAAATGCTACAACTATTTTGACATCCTAATTATATTTAGAGTAAGTAGGCATTTCCATATTATTTTTTTACAGTAAAATCTATTTGCACTAAATACAATTATTCAACCTCCTTTAAATAGCTCAATAACTTAATTTATTAATTTTAGGGAGATTTCTCAGCCATTAAAAAAATATGACTATCTATTTAGTCTAAAAATGGCTAAAAACTAATGTTCTAACTTCAAAATATTAAAAAGTTCAATCGAGTCTCTCCTCAAAACACAATTAACTTGGAGAATTATAAAATAATTAAAATAATAAATTGTCGAAATATACATTCATAAACAACAAGCATAGCTTATCTACAAATGGATGATATTTATTTCACTTTACTCTCATTAATATAATTAGATTTAGAAACTTATTATTTATGACAGTTTATTGATTTAAAAAATAGTAAATGCCTATTATGATGTATTTTATCAAAAGTAAATAAAGTAGTAGAAATAAAAATTTAGAACTGCATTATTATGATAGTTTTGCACCTTGCTTCTACTTTTCATACTAATTTTGTTAATCCTGTATTTTTATAGTATCTTTTGTACCTTTGGTCTTCTGACTTCGTTGAACTCGCTAGTATATATAACTTAAATTTATATCTTTTAGATATTCTGTTTGTAACTTACATTATATATTAAGTAACAATCAATGCAACCAACACCATCTAAAGAATTCATTTTATTAAGATTTATTATCAATTTAATTAATTAATTTCATTTTGAGAAAGTTGAATCCTAAATATTTGCCAATACATTGACGTTTATAATATTAATATCGTGGTCATAAAAATGGTCAAAGGCACTTAACTTGGTGCAGAAGACATTATAGATAGCCTAAACAGCAGGAAAAAGTTGCATAAAGCTCTGCAAGAAAAAGGGATTATAAAACTTAATCTTGCTCCTGATTAAAGCATTGAGATTATAAATAGACCAAAAGAAGGTGACACTGCAAAACAAAAGATAGTAAAGAAAGCAAATAAGTTCCTCAAATATATCTTAGAGCAAGTCAGTTTGATTAAATAAAATAAAACTTAAACATATTATGAAAATAATATTGTTAAGAGTGTAGATGATTAGCTTTCCTACACTATGATTTACCTTAACTTAAACTTTTAAAGTATAGAAAAGTCAAGTTTAAATATATTGGTAGGAACCTTTACTATTAGTAGGTTTTAATTGCTAGTTAACTTATTTACATATTTAAATGATAGATTTAGCTAACCTAATTCAATAAGAACTAACAAGTTAATTAATAAAATGTGAAAGTTATGTTTCGTTTTTTATGAAAGTTTTAGATAACAATATTCAAGCTGTCTACAAATTTTTCATGTGATTCTATAAAGTAACTAGATTAATATAGACTTAAAATACTCTTTTTTGCTTGTTAGTAGATTGAAGATTTTGAGATTTTATCATGCATTTTTATTAAAATCACAACTTTATGATTACAAAATGCAATTTAGAAAGCTATGATAGTTTAATTAACAGCAAAAATGAACATTATAAAAATACTTACCAAAATAAAATTAATTCTACTAACAAAAATGATTAAGTGGCAATGACGAATTAGATTCAATGGGAATTAAATTCTAATTTTTTAAATATAAAAAGGTACTTAAGATATTAAGAAAAAGGAATGTCAAATTAAATAATCATAATCAGTGTTATAAAATTTTGAATTTTCATAGATTCATGAATATAATTTTTATTCAAATGAAAATGCTTAGTCCTCATGAAATCTAATTGATCAAATTAACACTTTATCAAGGATTAAAGCAGCCAAATCAACTTTAAAACAAACGAATTTAAGCCACTTGATTAATTAGAGATTCGTTCCAATATTCAGTCCTAATATTTTAATTTAAGAACTTAGTAACGCAAATAAATTAATTGAACTACAAGATTAAACAATCAAAGAAATAAACTTAGACAGTAAACAAATGATTGATAAATATAAAGTTATTTTTTATTAAATTGTAAACTTAATTAAGCCTAAATTATTTGAAAATCCAATAATTAAAAATATATTAAGTAAGTAACATTATTTGGTGAAACTAGCTATATTTCTAATTACTATGCAAATATTTGTTGATTATATATTAGATATATCAATTTTACATTTTACAATCTCCACTCACTCTAATGTTGTTTTATTTTTACAAATAATGGTAGCCTATTTTATCAATTATTTGTATATTTTAAATTATTATACTGATTGTTTATGTTGAAAATGAGGAGATATTTTTTACTTTCTTAACCACTCTACAAACTTACTCTGACTTAAACCAGACTACCATGATTGCTGGCAATACCATTATCTTTTCATCCTCTGCTTTATGTTTATTCTCTTAGTTTCCTTCTGATCTTTCTCAGAGGTAACATTTAAGCAATCTCTTTTAGTTATGACCCAAACAGATAAAGAAATAAAGGAATAATTTACAAAATTAATTGTATTTTGAAAAGGAAAACACACAGGCTGGAGGATAAATATTTAAACATACTACTAGCTATTATAGAGAAACTATAGGGAGATAATATGATAAAGTGTAAATATTATTAATTTGCAGCTATGATGGAATTTAACAGTAAATAATTAAAAAAAACACCCTTTAAACTATGAAATTAATAATAATTTAAAATTGAAATATATTTTTCTTATATTTTAGATAGAACAAAAGAAATATTCTTTTCGTAAATGTTATCTATTAATAACCAATTTAAAGATGTTTTTTGACGGCCTATTGAGCTATTGAGATGTTTATTATGAACTTAATTGAGGAGAGATGGTGATTAGCATTTTTATGGTTTTTATCATAAACGGATATATAGTGTTTAAATAATTTAGTCTTTATTTATTTGATTTCTTGATTGTGAATCATTTTTTTGTTAACGATTTAATAATTTGAGATAAGTATGTGTTCTAACCGAGATACCCCTCCCACCCCCTCCCCAACCTTAACCGAGATACCCCTCCCCATACCCCCTCCACCCCCAACCTATTTTATAATAATAAAATAATTTAATAATTTATAAAATCTTTTATAAATGAGTATTTTATAAATTAATCATTATTATTAATTTAAATATAATTAAGATTATTAAGCTTTAATTATAAATAAAAATAATATTCAATCAATAAAATTTTAAAATTCTCATTTATAAAAGATTTTATAAATTATTATAATTATTCAATCAATAATTTTTAAAATTCTCATTTATAAAAGATTTTATAAATTATTAAATTATTTTTTTATTATAAAATAGGTTGGGGGTGGGGAGGGGGGTATGGGGAGGGGTATCTCGGTTTATGGTGGGGAGGGGGTGGGGAGGGGTATCTCGGTTAGAACAGATATATAATTATATATATTTTACTTATACTTTTTTTTCAATGTTTATCTCGATTAGTTATTCTAGAAAATCGAAACCTTATTTTTGACTTCTTCAATTAATACATCTAAGTATCACTAAATAATTCATTGTATATAATTAAAATATAGCACTCAAAATACTGCATCTTAAAACATTAATTATTAATTAAGATGTTTTATTTTATTAATTAATTTAATAATTAAAAAAAGAAATCATAAATTATAATTAAATAAAAATTAAATTGGGGGTATAAATTCATGCTTATGGAGGCTTATGTAGACGTTAATTTGTTTGTTTGTTTGTATGAGTAATGTGTAATCTCAAATTAATTATTAGATAATAAACAATATGGAAAGGTTACATTGCAATCAATAATGAAAAATATTTTGTTAAATTATCTCGCTTCTCTCTCCACTTCATTCTTAATCTAAATCCTTTAAAGAATAAGAGTCCTATCTTTATAAAGGAGTACTGAATCAGCAGTACTCTCAGAGATGTGATTCTAGTAAATAATTAAGGAGGGGAAGTTGAAAACTTATATCAATATCACTGCTTCTAAGGATATAGGCTCTGTCTTTTCTCTTGAGTAGCTAAAGTACACATTAATATAGTAGCAAGACAATTCGAAATTAATTCAAATTTATTTTATTCTAAAGCTGGCAATATGGAATGATTTAATTATAAAAATCAATGATGTCTGCTTAAGCCTCAGCAATTAAATTCGCAACAGCTATAAATCTTAATAATAATCAATTTATAAATGTTTTACTCTGATAAACAGCAACTTTACCTTGTATTATTTGCGAAATCAAATATGTGATTACCCTATTTTTAATTTAACGTCCTTAAGTAGCCAAATTAAGCTATTTCTTATATTGTATTCACTATTAATGTATCGATTAAACAATTGCATTTACTAAATTTGACTTTTCCAGATATCAGCAAAAATTAAAATATTAAAGACTTCAGTGACATTAATATTTATATTTTTACATTGAAATGATTTTTAAAGGTATAAGTTGATTTTTACATTAAAATTAATTTAGATACATATTTTCAAGTATTTGAAAGCAATTTGGGTATATATTTTTAATTATGTTCAGTTTTCAATTAATTAAAAATAAATCTTGAATTTCAAAAATTCATGTATAATAATAAGAACTAATCAAAAGTAAGGTGCTACCAAATTCGGTTTTCCGATTATTTATTTCTGAATTCCTTGTCCCATCTCTTCCCTATTATCTAACTCATCCATTATCACTTTGATGTCGATCCCAGCATATTTAGTTGCATCTTTTAGTTTATTCTTGTCTGTTTCCTTTACTTCTCTGTTTGTCTCTGCTTCTGAGAGATAGATGATGCTCTTGAGTCTCATTCAGTTTTCTTGAATGCACTCTGATCCTACATTTTGTTTGTCGAATTGTTCTCTCTAATTTGTCGACTGATTTAGCTTTTTGATTGGGTTAAAGTTTCCTATTCTGAGATTTCTATTTAACCCCATTTGCTTATTCAATGAAACTTTGAATTGCTCATTATTTAATCGCATAAGCTTCCTGGTCTCAGCTCCTATCTCTGTGATTATATCTAATCTTTTTCATTCTGTCAAAAATTGTCACTTCTCCTCACTGGTCTTACATTGATTAGAATTTAGTAGCTAGTTTGAACTTCTACTCCATAATCCACTCTTTTCTAAAATGAATTTTGATTCTTCAATCTAGTCTTTGTCTAGTTCTTGTAATTCTTTTTAATTAAACATTCTTAATTATTATTATTAAGATTCTATATAGGTTTATACTCATGGGTATTCTATCATTAGAAAGTTGAGATAAGTTGAACTTATTGAAACTTCTCTTCATCATAAACCATTTCCTTTTTACATATTTGTAACACTAAATATTCTCTTTACTGGCTGATAGTATTAGTTATTCCAGCTACCTAACTCTCTGATCAAGCTAGATAATATTAGAGATAATTTTGAATTGAGTATTACTTTCCATTTCAACTAATCTGTTCTCGTTTATATATTTAGAGAATCTTGTGGGGTCTCCACCCACGATAATAATATTGCAGTACTTTAAGTAGTTATAGGCAAAAATGACTTAGTGGATATTACGATAGTATCGCAGTCAAGAAAATAATTTTTTAATAACTGATGTGGTGAATCAATAAAAAGTGAGGATTTCTGTCAAATAATATATTAAGTAAAAAACAGCCATATTTATAATTAGTGGATGGTATATTCATTGTCAACAGAATTTAGATCGTCATAATGGGAAATTTAGGGCATCTTCTGAATAACATTATGTGCTTGAGTTCGAGGACAGCTCACCCCCATTATAAAAAGTTGTGAGTGTGTGATTGATTGATTTCATTTTGTATTTTTGACCATAAGCAAAAACAAAATTATTTATCTTTATTTTTCTTGAAAATCTCTACTCAAATTTATGTTCTTACACACTTAAGAGAGAAATGAATGAAGTTTTCTAGCTATTCAAAATATGGTTAGAAGTATGACGCTTTTAAAACTTGATTATAATAATTGGCTCCAACAGCAAGTTAACATGAAATTTGTAAATTCGTTTTCAATATTATTTCATGAGTAAACGTTTGTTTGCTCTGAAATTAATGACTAAAAATGTTGTGCACAATGCTAGGAATTTATGTGAATAAGGGTTTCAGGGATTCAGTGTTCCAATCTGCTTTCATATAAGTTTAAAAAATTAGAATTAGAGTGTGTGTGCCTCATACCATAATTCCCTATTGTCCTTCCCTAGTTATTGGACATCATTGAGTTAATGATTTCTTCCTTTACTACATTGCTTCCACATTCTCTTTTATTATTTTTAGGATCAATTTTTTCTTTTCAAATTGCCCAATGTCTATTCTTATTTTTTGAGGTTGTTATGAACTAGCTCTTAAATTATATCTCTGGTGTTTGTATCTTGAGTTGTGTAACATTCCTAATTATTTGGAGGAATTTCACATGAAGTTTTAAGAGCAATTCTCTCGAGCTGCAGCTCCATTTTCTCTAATTTTTTAATCTTTGCATATTGTGTATATATTTGTAGATTAATATAGATCTTATTTATGCCATCATTATTATACCGCAAATCGTTGGATTATTAAATTTTTTTAATCTTTTGTAGAATTCTTTTTTTTGTTTCAACTCGTTCCAAGTGCTCATGAATAACTATTGGGTATTTAAGCAAATGTTCATTCCCAAGTATTTAACTTCTTTTACTATTTGAATTCCTTCTATTAAAAATGTGTTTTTTTAATCACTCGTGATGACTGACTTTTTCTGGTTAAGATACAAATTATGTGACTTCTCTCATTTCTAAAACATTCCAGAACTCTTTTGAACTGTTCCTGATCATTAATATTTATGAGCATATCGTCTGCAAAGCTATTAGTTTATCTTGCTTTATCTAAGATAACAGTTAAGGTTGAAAATATATGGCATCTTAAAGATAAAAATTGAATAACATTGGTGGTAATCTGCTTCCTTGTGTCTCTCCTTGTTAAGTTGTAATCTCCTCCCTTTCATATTTTATCTTATTATTCTTGTAAAGCTCCTCAATCGATCATACAGCCTTTGCGTCATTCTCTTTTTTTATCTTTCTCTTTAAAATCACCATCAATTTGTCTTTCCAGACTGAATCGTATCCTTTTATAGGTCGACTAGTAGGTTAGCTTCTTTGCTATTTCTCTTCTTTTTTTAAGTTATAATGTGGTGGTCCAGTACTCTTGTTAAATTAATATGTGTACTTTTGTTTTCCATGAATCCATTCTGATAATTGCCAGTTAATAGCAACTCGCTTTTTTTCCTAAATTTTGTTTATATTCACCTTCTCCCCTATCCTACTTAGAAAGAATTTATTGCTATCGGTCTGGTGTTTGAAACCTCTTGGTATAATTCGCTTTGGCTTTTGCTCAGTAGTATTAGTCTCCCTTCTTCAAAATATTGTGATATTATCGCTGAGTTGAGCTATCCTCCAACTTTTTGGCTAACTGTCATTAAAATCTTCGCTGATTTCATTATTATTTTTTTATCAAATCCATCTGGTCCTATTGCTTTAATATTGCCTTCAGAATGTAAGTGGAATAAACTCTAAGCTGAAGTAGGACCAGATGATGAGAGAAATAGAAGATAAACAACCGGACTTTATAGGACTCGTGGAAACGAGACTCAGAGATTAATCTTACTAAAAAATAAGAACGTAGCATATGCATAACTGGCAAGAAACAGTAGAGTTCGAGTGTTAAACAACGGACAATTTTTAATGGAAACGATTAAGACTCTAATATAATATATAGCTTGGTCTATACTTAACATTGGGGGCTTCTCACTACATATTATTACAGTCAATATCCCTAAAACTGTAACGATGAAGTCAAAGAATTATACAAAATATTGATGCACATTATAAAATCCCTAAAACATAAATGCCAAAGACAAAGGATAATAATCATGGGAGCCTTCAACTTTCATATTAAGGAGTTAGGCAAAAGACTCAAAAATGAATGTCTTAAGGAGTCTAATCTCAAGGAGTGGAAACTTACACAAAAGTAAATCATTTTGACTAAATTTTCTCAAGTGTTGAAACATTCAGTTTTGAAACTTGTCAACTTAGATTAACAGATTACAAACTGGTAAAAGTGAAATTGAGAATTAAAATCCAGGAAAACGATTTAAAACTCTCTGATAAGGAAAATAATATAAGAATTTCAGACATTAGGAAACAGTGCTGGGAAGTCTTTATAGAAGAGGGAAGAATTAAAAAAAAAGGAATTAGTTCAGCCTATCCAAAAATGTTTTCAAGATAGATTGGAGAGACACCAGAAGAGAAAGAGGTGGTATTAACAACCCAAGAATGGGCGATAAAAAATAAAATTGGAAACATCAAGAGTGTGTTCCAAGACACCAAGATTCAATGGAGAGATGCTATCAGAGAGACAGGACACTGTCTGGAAAGAAACAACAAAAAGGAATTTCTATTTAGTGAAAAAACTCAACAAAAGTCAAAAATAATCAAAACCTAAAAAAGGGTTGACAATACAATAAGAAAGAGCGGAACTAAGAGAAAGCTCTAAAAGAAAGAAAATAGATTCTCACAACCAACTGTTCAAAGACAACAGGACAGAGAAGTCAGAACAAGGAACACAATAAGATAAGATTTGGTAATGAATGACGAACATGAATTGAAAGAATTCTGTAGAAAAAAAAGATGTCGAAAAAAGAATCAAGGAATGTAATATCTTGAAGATGTAACATCAGTGACCATTTTAAATTGTGTTTTCAGACTAATAAAAATGTGGAGAACATAATAAAACCACTTTAAGGTGATTGAGGGCATTGCCTTCAAGAGGGTTTTGGAAATGAACAATTTCTATGTGTGATACTTTATAATGGCATGATTTGAATTGTCTAAAAGTTTATTTAAACCATTTTCAAGTTTTGTTTGTCATCTTTAAATGCAAGGTGAATTATATTGCGAGCTTTTAATAAAAAAAACTGCATTAAGCAAGAGTAAAATACTTATAAATTCACATTAGTTTATTTTCCTGCCGATCTTTTGCTTTCATAAAGTATATATTGAAATAAAATATTATGCATGTAATCGTCTCTTAATTCAAGGTAATTAATTTCTTTAGTAAAAAGGGAACATCGATGACCTTTTAAACTGTTATTTTCACACTTATTAAAATGTTTTTGTGAACAAAAATAAAACCACTTTAAGGTGTTTGAGAGTATTGCCTCCATGAGGGTTATCGAAATGAACAATATTTATATGTGTGACATAAATAAATCATGTTTGGAGTTGTCATAAAATCTAAGGTAATCGTTTTTTTACTACTTAGCTTTATAAACTATGCTTTATTTATATCTTGTTGTTAATATCGTCGATCTCTTTTTGATCCATTGGTTTTCAGCAAATCTCTCTGTTCTCTTAGCCCACCTGTCAACTTCTCTTATGGGCTGATAGAAATGAAGCTTGCGACCATGCTCAATTATACATCGAACTCAACTAATGTCTTTATACTTCTTTTTTATGATTAGACTTGTATTATTTGACTATTTATTTGCTAATTATTATAATTTCTTTGTGAACATTCAAAGTTATCTTTCGTAAATATCTGGCAATTCTGTTTCACTGTTTCCTCTTTTTACGAGTAGACTGGCAGTCTTCTTCGGCCTGCTGGCTGTTGATGTTTTGACTCCATCTAGTCCCCGCTCTTTTCCATTACTTGTAATTCTTTTAATTAAAAATAATAATAAAGTAAAAGATATTAAATAGAAAAACTTAAAACTAAGACTAAGGAAGTGAGAGATGCTCCCTGGAAAACATAAAACTAATAAAATAATTAATTTTTTAATTTTTATTTCTTAAATAATAATGATAAATGAGTTTAGAATGATTTATATATCTCTCTATTTCTGCAGCTTTTATAAATCACTTATTTTGTAAAAAAAATTTACTCACGAGGTTTTATAGTAATTAATAAATTATATTAATAAAACAATAAAACTATTGTATATTCATTATAAATATAACAGTATTTTCTATTAAAATTTATGTGCATATGTCATTATTATATTCATTTGCCTTTACACCATTAAAATAGGAGATTTCATTATGTCAAAATATTATGTCCACTTACATTGAACATATATTCTTAAATATTTAAATGACTAAAAATATAAATAATTTGTATATTAATATACTTTTTTTTATTATATTTTTTTATAAATATATAATTACTATTTATTGCTTATTTAAGCAGTTAATTTCAAAGTACATTAAAGCTTAGTTGCTTTGTTTCTTTTATCCTCTCCATATCAACTCCAATCTCACTAACAAGTCTGAACTATTAGGTCTCTTATTCGAGAAATCCAACGCCTTCTTTCCCAAGAGCAACCTTAAATCATTACATCAGAGTGAAGCAGTGTAGATGAATGGTGCTTTCTACACGAAGATATGGAAATCCTTGATACTACTAATTGGAGAGTGCTTTCTCTACTTCATCAATCTTGCCACTTACTTCTTCTTGAATTAATTCAATAAACTTTCAATTAAATGTGTGTGTTTTACGTTTGTATATAAATAAATAATTATTGACTTGATTGCTTTAATTTGTTAACTCTGAGACTTTAATAATTCCATTGAATAACTTCGAATTATCAATAAGTTCCTCACTACTTGCCTGAGAGAGGATTCTTCATACTAACTGTAGCCAGATTCATAAAGTTGTAACTTATCGAGCAGTGACAAAAACAATAATTAATTAAAAAGAAATCAACTAAATATTATCTTGCATTTAAATTATTAAATCTCATTAAATACTTAAACACACATAAATGTAAATTTAATATAATATAATGTTAACTTAATCGATTTAAATAAAATTATAATTAGTCATTTGGTGTTGAACTATTAGTTATCAGTGAACAATATATCGACTAGTGGGGGTGGAATATTTTTATTACAAGCAGTTAGTTTATTTTTTGCACGAATATGTTTTAATAGCATGATGATTTATAAGAGAAGTTGTCCTGTCAATTTTATTATTTAAAATAAAGTTTGTTTTTAATTTTTAAATAATTTATAAGTTCCTAATCAATTAAATTAGTTTCATAATAATTTTTACATGAATTGAGAAATTAACTTTAAGAAAATTAAAATTATAAAAGATGTCACAGCAAATAGAATTTGAGTAAATTTATTCTTATTTATTAGGTTATTAAAACTATCAAGATTTGAGATGATTGTTAATGAGGAATTTAATCAATATTAATTAAATTTTACTTATTTTATCTATAGCTTAGAAGCTGTATATTTGGTACTCTTTTATGAGTTGAGTAAATTTTGTGTTGTTATTATACTCTCATAGAATTTAACTCTGTCTTCACTCTGTTCCTCCATCATGGTCTCATGTTCTCATACTCTTACTTCTCTTGATTTCCTTCCTCGTGCTAGTTACCTGCCTTCTCTTGAGATTTTTCATTTTGTTGTGTTCTTGAGTATCTTGCGAACTACTTACTGTCCAGGGCTTCTGT
Source organism: Oxytricha trifallax (assembly GCA_000711775.1). NCBI lineage: Eukaryota > Ciliophora > Spirotrichea > Sporadotrichida > Oxytrichidae > Oxytricha > Oxytricha trifallax. Next base: position 88,319 of record ARYC01001382.1, on the reverse strand, counting down.
GTCATTTGGATTAATCTCTTCATTCCTGACTAAACCTTAGCATGCACCAGAGTAGATGTTCTAGTTAAGGTGGTCGTTAAGTAGTAGTCTCTACTCATTCATATAAATTTTAATTCAAAATAAGAAATCAATAGAAAACTATTAAAAAGTATACTTATAAATAAGAGCACAAATAAATTGTAAGTATAAAAAAGAGTGTTTCTTTTTGAAGGTTCTATCTGTTAAGACCATATGAGCAGTAGGACTAGTGGCTAGTGCTTCATTTGAAACAGAAAGAGAGGACTTAGAAGACTTCAACGATATTTATAATGAAGATGATGAGGATGAAGGACTAAATAAAACAAATTGATTAGTATAATAATTAATAATTATAATGTTAATAAATTAATTATTAATACATAATTTTAATATTATAAATAATAAATGTATTAACTCTATTTCGGTCCTTGGAATATAGACATGTGAGTGCTCAACAACACATGCTTTCTTATGGGCTCGTTTTCTTGGGTAACATCAATGTGCATGATGTTCCTCCGATGACATTGGAGTCAATAATGTATCGCACTCTGTGAGCTTCTCCCTTGCCAAGTGATACTTATTGGTTATTCTGTTGAGAGGGATCCTTGGCCTTATTTGCTTTAGACTCAATTTCAATTTAAAAAATATATTTAATTATATAAATTTATAAAAGGCACCTTTGTTTTAATTAATGGGACTTAGACCTATTCAAAATACTTAAAGTTATTAAACTTTGAAAATTATTGTTAAAGATGAATTAATGGGTGAATGAGACCTTGAGGCCCTTCAAGAATAGTCATTCGAGAGCACATGTAAAGAAGCATCAGCCTCTTGTCCGCTTAAAGAGAAATATCTCAAATACTGATATAAATTCAAGATACAATTCATATAGATTGTTCAAAGAATCAAACAAGGATAATTCTTGATTATGTGGTGTAAAAAACCTAAATTGTTTTACAAAAATCAGACTTCATGCAGGCTTAGGTAGGACTAAAGAAAATGCAAGCTAGGAAATGATCTAATTCGTGGCCATATTAGAGAGTTATATACCAGTTCCTGTGCAGATCTCCGAGCATTTTCTATTGATATAAATGATTGAAAAAACGGTTATTTACCTCCTGGAAGGCCACTAATAACATTTCTTAATTTCACTTATAATGTTCTAAAAATCATTAAAACATCAAAGCGACTTACTCTAACTCATAAATTAGCTCTTAATCGACCTTTCAAACAATCTGTTTAAACCCTGATCATAGATAGTATCACTTGACATCAACATCATAAAATGCATTGAATTTTGAACAAATAAATACTAATTTTATTTCTATTTTTATGTTTATTTTATAATGATTTCTATTGCTTAATTAACTACAATTTGGTTAGCTTATATAACATATTAAGAATTTTTTATAAAATGATACCTGATAGTCAAGTTTCACTGCATCAATCACTTTATTTACATAGCTAATCAAAATATAATTAATTTAACAATTGAAGTCACAATAAAATAAACATAAAAATATAAATAAAATAAGTATTTATTAATTCAAAATTCAATGCATTTTATGATGATGACGTCCTACACTTGATTAACCCTAAAATCTTGTCTACTGAAGCAATGTCGTTATGGCAAGGGCCAAGGAACAAAATGGAGATATTCAGCATCCACAGGAAGCCATTGGTATAGTGTCGAAAAGGAATGGCACGTAAACTATAATAAACAGCAAGAAGTTTAGGTTAGCTGGGAATGAAGCTAATTATCAAAAAATCTTTGAATATTCAAGTTTTAGAAATATATTTTGATGTAATATTATTCACTTATAATCAATATAATTTCTAATTAAATATCAAGGACGCGTTTTAAGTTAGTTAGTAAAAGTGTTGGCAAAAGTAAGAAAAATTTGCTATTTATATCTCACTTTTAAGAATTTACTATATATATACCTATATGATTGTTTTACATTAATAATTGATAGTTTTTATGATTATAATTTTTTCTGCCTTATTAATTAGCGTTTATCAATTTAATAATTTAAAAGATTAGTAGATTTTAAACATTTTTTATCATAATTATTCTTGTATTAATTTAAATAAATTACTTGTTTTTACTATATAATTTTTAATCATTCATGAATCTGTATTTAGAAATGTATAAAGATCAGAAATACTATGCATTTTCAATTTGATTAAATATTAAGAACTTAATTAATAAGCATTATGCATAAAACTATTATAATATTATAAACTAAATCATAAATATATATGAATAAAGTATAAGTTAAATTTTGATTTAGTTTTAGCAGACTTATGTTCTTAAACTTTTTGAAATTTTATATTAAAATTTAGGAATCAAAACCCCAAAACCCTTTCAGTAGTTTGATTGAGTTTTTGATTGATAAAAGTAGACTATTAGTGCATACTTTATTAGGGTTTATGTAGGGGTTTAATGTTTAAATGTAATGTATATTAGTGTGTATTAGAGGTGCTTTATTTTAACTATTCACTCAAACAATACCTTGGCATCATGAGGCAACTTTCTAAACTTAATTTCTCCTAACCAACTAATTATCTAGTCGATTGTATGATCTGCTCTGTTGTTAGGCTTCAGGATAATTTACTCAGCCATATCTGTCATTTTACCTTTTATCTTATTTTGCTCTATATACAGCTGGATTCTTTGCTTTGAATCTTTTTCTCTTCTACATCTGTAATAGTCATTTCTTTGCATATCACACTCTATTATTATTGCTGCTAGAGCCCATATATCCCACTTAATATCTCCATCCCTCCAGTCTTCTCTCTCTGGAAAATATCTAGGAGTGCCACGAACGTTGGCCATCCTGAAGCCTCAACTCTCTACGATCTATTGAAGTCTATTATTACCACTTTGAGAGGTGAAAAGTCCAGCATTTTGTTTTCAGGCTTTAAATCTATGTCCAAGTATCCTAAAGTATAAAGCTCATCAATACCATTGCAGACATTTGTTAGAATAAGAGGTAGTTACTTTGGACACCTTTAGTCTTGAATATAGTCTCTTAATGTCATTTAATATAAAGGTAAGCGAAAAGCTACATGATTTTAAGCAATGAGAATTGCTTCAAGTTTAATTATAAATCTGCTATTTCTATCCCTTGCTTTAGTAAGAGCTTGATACTCATTGACAAACTCCATTTGATACTTGTCATCGCATTTAAAGTAATTAAATGGATAAATCTTGGAAGCAAACTGCTAATCAGTTATGACTTTTTTCTCAAATATATCCTCAAGAATAAGATAACCTTTTGCACTCAGTTAGGCCAATTATATTCAATACTGGAAGCTTGAGTGAATGCATTTTGAAAGTAATTTTTACTTTCTCAGAGGCAGGGAGGTTTCTCGTTTCTCACTGCTTTAATGAGTTTATTCTCTTTCTTAACTCTTTGGTCCAGAGATTCTAAAGGGTCTCTTGGCTTTTTTTTCTGAAGAAATACTTCACCAGTCTTAGGATCTATGACCTCAAACTTCTTACCATGGAGTTTTTCAAGGTGAACTTTTAGATCCCTTGAATGATTGTATTACTTATGACATATTTCCCATCTATCTTATCATGCTTAAGATAGAGCTTTGGGCTTGTTAGAATGCTGCCCTAAGATATGACGTTTGAGAGCAGATTTATAAGTAAAATTCTTCTAACATCTTCACAAAAATGTTCTATCTTTATTTCTTTTTTCTCTTCCTCCTCTTTAGCCATTTTTATTGGTACCTCGCATTGAATATCTTAGCTCTGCATTTATATAACAATTGAATTGTTATTCAAAGTCAGAGACCTAAGGGAATAAAATTTAAGGTTCATATTAGGTTGAGGCATCACAAGTCTCAATTTTCTTTTGATTCATGAAAGAAAGTTTTTACTGGCTAATGTTAAGCAATGCCGCTTTTCTAAGTAAGTTACCGCTCATTTAATAAATACTATTAATAATTATACAAGCTGTTTAAATTCTACCTTTATACACAAGTAAGAGCATATTCTCAAAGATTTAGAGAGGTTTAAAGTGATCTGAGTGATCATTTGGGTAAAAATGAGAAAAGATGGACTCTTAAGAAATAATATAGGTTACTATCTTAGACATTTTATCGAATTTTGATTGGTAGCTAAGAAAAAGAGCTCGTTCAAAAACCTGAGAATAATTTCTCACACTCACAATGCTCAAAATATTATAGTAGAATAAGTAAGATAGGGACTAGGAAGCCTGATTAACTTTATGAAATTATTGAAACAATGTGCCCTCACGGTAAATATTTAGAAATTTTTGGTAAAGCCCACAACCATAGATAAGAATGGACAACAATAGGAAATGAATCAATTAGAAAATATAATAAGAGGACTAAAGAATAAAAGAAAGGAATAAGAAAGAATAATTGTCTTCTTCTGCCTAAATAGGTTATCCACTCTATAGATAGATTTCAACATACTTAAATATTCGATTTTAATTAAAACTTTACATTCTTAAATTTTGTTTAAAATTCATTCTTGGGGTTTTTGTTTATTTATAATTAAAAAAGTGAAAATAAAACTGCTGTGAGTTATTGTTCATTCAATAAAAATAAGCTACAAAAAGGAAATCTAAATTTTTATTTTTTAGGATTTTTTACTAAGTTCAGTGGCAAAAGTGGAAGAAGCAAAATTCACAAAGACATCTAGAAAGGAGACAAGAAAGACGAGAAAAGAAGATAAATTAGGATGACATCAGTTATAACTGTGATGATGATGATGAAACGTTTTTATATAAATATATATATTTGATTGCTACTATTTTATTATTATCAATCAATTATTTATTTTAATCCTCTTTATTTAAATATAGAAATTAGTGAAGTGATATGATGCCAAAGCCTTATATTATTATTTTAAATAAAAAATTATTTAAATTGAAAAAAAAAACGTAGCAAATAAAAATTATCGTTATCGATGCAGCTGAAAACTCAGATAAAATGTAAGTATCAAATAGTAAATTTATCATTTTTAGTGGTCCTACCTGATAAGACCACAGGTGACACAAGACAGATAGGTGCTTCACATGACTACACGGAGAGTAGAATTAGAAGACCACAAAAATACTAAAAATAAATAAGATGATGAAGATGAGAAAGTCTAATCACTTTTTGATAATTTTACATTTTAATATTATAGTAAGTATTCTCATTAAATTCAATTTGATTTCTACAATCATACATTTAGCTCGTTATTTTTTGTATAAAATCATCTGCCTTTAGCAGCATGTTTTTGCTATCTGATCTTTAAATTCTACTTAAATCTATATTTTCACCAACAAATTTATTTTGGAACTGCTCATTATAAAAAAAAGCCCAAAAGTGCAATACTTTATATGCATATTCACTAATAACAATGAGTGTTACTCTTTGTAAGCTTTTTCATGCAAAGTATTTTACAGTCAACTATTAAGAAAAGCATATTAGATTGAGAAAAGGAAATATATCTCTCTAATAAAAACTTGCAAAGAGTTTATTGCTTGCAGGATGATCCAAAGATTAATATGATTTTTAATCCCTGAACTCATCAGACATCCTATTTCAGACTCAATAATAGCAGATTAATATTATGATGATGTTAACTTTTGATGCTCTTTACTCAGGAAGGCGAAGGTTTTACATATTTTTCTTAATTTTCAATTAAACTCCCTCTTATTTATTGCACTGCAATTTACTGCTTCAATTTAAGAAGTTGGCATGATTAGTTTTTAATATAAATTATTTATCAATAAATAATGAGACAAGTTTAAAAGTGAGGGCAGCCATTGCTTCAAATGATAATTAAATGATTTATTCTTTATCTGCTTGCAAGTTTTGAAATCCATAAATTGACCTAAATTATTTAAAAGTAGAAATGTTCATTTAAAATTGATTTAATTGTGTTGAGTTTTCTAATTTTTATATGTAAGGTGAGTAAGATCAATATTTATTATAACAATTTTGGTCTTTTAAACTAATTAAAAACATCATTAAAATATTTAATTATTTTGTGATAAATATATAAGTCTTATATAAAGTCTCATATTTACAATTTAAATAAGAAAGTAGAATTAATAGAATTAAAGTGACCATAATTTTATGTAAAAAATCTAGAAATTATATATGAATTTAATTTAAAATTGAAATTTTCAAATTATTTAGATGCTTTAATAAATAGTAAAAATCAAAAATCAATATAAAATAATTAAATTTACCTTAATTGCCTCTAATGTCACGAAATTATATATATATAAAATATCCAAACTTTATAGGGTATAAGGCATTTAAAATATATCTATTTTGATGTATCAATAAATAAAGATTTACAATGTATAAAAGTACTCTACTCATTAAAAATGTTAATAATTTTTATATATTAATTTAATTTATATAAATTCATTTTCTTTAAATAACTGTTGGTTATATCTACTGTAAATTTCTTCTGTGATTTAATGTTATCCACACAAATATTTTATTCTTCCAAAGAAATTATATTCTGAACATAAGTAAATCTTTACTGAAATATATTATCTAAATTTAAAACGTAATTTTTAGCTTCCTTCTATGTAATTAAAATATACCATGTTTAAAATTCTAGAAAAAGGTAGCTCCATTTCATTATTAAATTGTTTAACAACTAAAAACAATAATTTTATTAAAAAATATAAATTAAGGTAACTTTTATATTTATAAAATTATAATTGTTTTTAAATATTTATACTAGTATTAATGACAAAAATTAACGCATAATATTTTCTGTGAATTCTATAATTGATCTAATTAATCCAAAAACAGTAAATTCCCAAAATTAAGATAAAACTATGTTTAATAATTATTTAAAAATATAGTATTCAAACTATTAGTAAACAAAAAGTTTAATTAAAATAATCTATTTAATATATTTTATAAAAAATGAACAGGAATGGCTTATAAGAATACTTTAAATTAAAATAAAGAATTAATTAAAAAAATAAATATTAAGTTATAATTTAATTATTAAAACTAAATGGAAAAAAGGAAAATATCTATATATATAAATGGAAAACTACAAATATACTAAAAGAAAGATACTATTAGATAATCAAAGTAAAAAAAAGTATTTTAATAAGATCAATTTAGGTTACTAAATAATACTAAAAATCGATTTCATATAAAAAAGACATATAGATTATGTGGTAGGCAAAAATAAAGCATCTTTGCAACATTAAACAAAAGATTCTACATATTCTTTATAAAATGAGAAATGATATGGTAAAACTTGAACTCTAATTTATTAAAGCATATAAAACTTATTATTTGCACGATATAACAATTAAAATCCATTATTTATTTAATGCCTTATGGATTACTTTCTAACAATTCAAGTTAATAGATTTGTAAATTTATTTATATATTAGTTTTTGTATATTCCTATATATTAATTTTATTCCTTAAAAAGCTCATTCAAGCTCTTATTTCAAATGCGAGTATATACTGCTCAAAGTCATTAGTTTCAAGAACTATACTTTTAGGTTAAAATTTACATTATTGTTATTATTGATATTTTCTATTCCATTGGTATTCTAGAATTTACAAATTAGTTTGTAGATCTTATATCTAAAAATTATATTTTTTCGCTCTCAGGTTTCAAAAGTTTCAAATCGCAGAATCTTATTATAATTTAAGTATTATTATTTTAAACTTTAACAATACTAATTATTGTCATAATTTATATAAATATTAAAGAATATTCTTTTTGTAACCTTTAAAAATCTTGGTATTTCAAAATTAAAATTTAAATAGAAATTTTTTAAATTCTGAGGGATCATTCATTTAGAAATTGGAATATTAACAAAAGTCTACTTTTAACTTCATATAAGGCTAATTTTTTTTGTAAATTAGGAGCATATTTAATATTTAACATTTTACATTTCTCAGGATAATTAATTTGATATTTGTAAAAGTGAAATACTCTATGGTCTTTTTGAGAAAATGTAAGAATTGTGCAAAAACTCATCTCAAACTTTTGTTATATTAATTTATCATATTTATTTAATTCTATTTACATCTATATTTTATTTTAACTATTTAGCATTTTCCCATTAAAAATCATTCTTTTATTATTCATAATTGCTTTTTAAATATATTTTTAAGAATTTGTTATTATTTGAATGCGATCAAAAGAGCTTAATTAATGTTAGTCTATTAATTAAAGCTATTCGGAAATTCTATACTCTCCTTTTTATATATAGTATATTTTAAAGTGTGTTAATAATAATAATTATAAAGCTTAATTTGTTCTGAATTCATAATTAATTCAGAAATTGATGACATACATATATAATTCTTGCTTAAAAATCTATTGTTTTATAATTAATTTGTTAAATAATATTTCGAATTAATTTGATAAAAATCAGCAATATGTTGACATTATTGCATTGATAATTTTAACATTAGCTATTATTTTGATATTAAATTCTCTTAGAAATACTTGATTATAATTGCAAATAATTTTATTTTAGAAATTCAGTGTCTTTTTTAATTTTGTTTTAGTTGTAGATTTTTTTGTGTGATATTGATACTTCTTAAGTGACAAATATAAATTTACAAACATATATAAATATAATTTTTGAGGAATGACCCTTTGGTTAAACCAATCATAATTTAAGTAAATATTTGTATTTAAAAGTTGAAATAATATTAACAATATAATATATCTCTTTCTCTTTTCAAGGAACCTAAGATACAACATCTTTTTTTATCTACATAGAAGCAATGACTTTGGAATTAATACTAATAATTTTTACTATATCTTAATTTTATTATTTTTGGTATTGTATATGAATTTTTTTAAATTAAAATTTATTTGTATGTATATTTAAAACAGATTATCATTTCATTACACTAAACTAAAATGGGGAAGTGATGTTACTTTTACAAATAACTTTTTCAAGTAATTCATTATACATTTATTGTACTTTATTATTATGATTAATACTTACCTCAAATTTTTATAGTGATTAAATATAACTCAATAAAAGTTTGGTGAAGCAATTTTATATAAAAATTGGGTTAAAAAAGTAGAATAGGCAAGTTAAGAATGAATCAACGAAGGAAATGTCATAAATTTATTACGTCCAATATATAACAAAAACACAAAAACGAAAATATCTATTGAATTAATAATTGAAGCAGTTGCTTCGCTCAAATAGAATTATTTTAGAAATTACTAAAATAAATATTTTATAAGATATAAATAATAATGGCAGTTAAAAAAATTAGAGAAATATCTGTATTATTGCGCTTGTCATTAAGGCATTTTTTGTAATCACTTGTAATTAAATTTAATACTTTAAAATAATGCCAGTTTTTTGTATTTTAATATTATGCAATTTCCTATTATTTTCTATTTTTTCAATAATATTATATATTTTTCTTTCTATACTTATTTTTAGCTATTTAATTTATTGAAAAGCTTGTTTAATTAAAACAAATAGAATTATAAACTCAATAGCTCTATTTTCTCATGGTTATAATAATAATTTCAAAAAGAGAAGTTTGCATTAAGCTGATAGAGGAAGTGTAATTCAATATGCAAAGAATAACACAGATGATTCTGCCACTTATCGTCTTGAATGACAATGGAACTTTCCAGAAAGAGAAGAGTGTAGGATAAATGAACTGGAAGATAGTAAATAATAAATTTTGGTAACAACAAGAGGACACACAGGGGATCATATTACCAGTAAGCAGCCAAAGTACAATCAAGAACTGCTAGAATTGGATCATCGTATAGGTGACCAAATTGTCGAAGAAGATGAGAATATTTGACACAAGACGTTAAGTAGGGGGGAGCTTAGCAGTGGTGTAGAAATACATGAGATAGATCAACTACCTTATCTCCGAAGTGGTAGGAAAGGAATTCATGACTGAAGAGATTAAATTAAACCAAGATACAAATCAAGTAACAGACCCCGAAGACTGCGGGGTGATGGCAATCCTAATCACGAATCACCTAGCTCAACGGACAACCAGTGTTTCCAGATTTCCCGAAAGATTGGCTCAACATATAGAGATACTACTTAACTCTAAATCTAGAAGTTGGGTACATCAAAATGGAAATCGGAAAGTCAGGCTTCATGATAGAAAAAGAAGAATGCGAGAGAAATTTTGAAAAAGAAGCACTGCACTCTGGGACATATTGGTCAAGAGCTTGACACGGAGATGGAGAATTAACAATCACATGTAGAGCAATAAGGAAAAATTAGTTCAGAAAGACGTCAAGATATTCCAAATCTAAAAATAAGGAGAGAAAAGAGAGGGAAAATTTAGCGAGCTCGGGGAAGACCTAGAAGAGGCAGAATGGTACCTCTCGAACGATAGAATAAAGAAATCTAAGTCAGAAGAAGCAACCCAAGAAAGAGAGAAAGTGGTCAAAGAACAGAATGGAGTAGAGGAAAGCGATAACATTCCTAGGGAAGAAGAAGGAATGGAAGGCAATGTAAAGGATGTGAGATCGGAAAAAGTTCAAAACATCATTAAGGAGAAAGTGAAGGGACATAACTTTAAGATTAATGAATTACATTTATTTCAACTCCACTTTAATTTAATATTTTTATTATGTATTTTTGCTATCTGCTTAACTAAATGATTTACTAACTAACTAACAAATTTCAAAATGAAAAAATCACAAATATAATAAAACAAGAAATATATGCAAAAATGTGGCACTGTAGATCTCTTTAAAAGGTTTTAAGAGCCTTATATAGTAAATTATATTTTTTTTTACATATATGAAAAAATTATGTTTATCTCATTGTTAAATAAATAAGCTTTTTATATATTAGAATGATATAATAGTTCATTCTTTATTAATTTGAATTTTAATTGTTACTATTGATAAAATACAAAACAATTAGAAATATTAGAAATTTTAAAATAAAATAACTGCAATGTTTTATATATTTGTAAATATAATTTACTTAAGTAATGAAAAATGATTAATATCAGAAGTTTTTTTAGACTATGCGATTTATAAATACTAACTGAATTAATTTAACTATTATTTACTTTTAATTATATATAGTTTTCCAAAATAGTTCTATTTAAGCGAAGAGATAGAAATGTACTTATAATTGCAGTAGATTTTGCTTTAGTTGATGTATACACAAATACTTTGAATTAGATATAGTATTTATTCTCCGCACACTCTACAACCCAACTTATCAAAATGTTTGAAAAAAGGGTAATTTTTGTAGCAATTTATAATGTATGATAAAGAATAAGAAATTTTATTTGGAAAATTTATGAATATTGATACTTACTTTTGATTTATCGGAGTTTAAGTATTGGCTCTAAGAGAGGATTCTTCAATGAGTTCTGAATTTAATTTACCATTTTAATTTAAATGTAAGAATATATAATTCAATTAAGTTATGTTATACATTTCAATAATTTTTAATTTTCAAAGATTTATGATCGATATTAATGGAGTTGGCTAAATATCGCTGGATAATTTTTAGTTTGCAAATACAGGAGATCATATAAATTATGCAAAATAAATTTATTATTTTCCTTTTTAATTTAAAACTTAAAGGAATACAATTAAGGGCTTTTATATATACCTTTTTAAGAATAATTATAGTTGTTTGAAAAATTAAGAGAAATAACATTCAGAGTGTTATCTCAAAGAAATATATATAGTAACTTCTACATTTTTTTATATCAAACAAATCAATTAATTTCAAAAAAGAATTGCTGTGTTAAAAATTATTCAGATATAAATAATTCCTAAATATCTATCCTCTCAGTGTATATGATTTAATTTCTGCTTAAAAACATTGCATTAAAAAATTAAAATTTATACAATTAAATATATTTATGATAACTTAACAATTAATTCAACAAGGTTGGTTTATGAAATAAAGGCACTATCTGTTAATGGTAAAGATATCTTTACCTAAATGAATTAAATTTAAGTTTTAAATTTAGTCATTAATTAAATTAAAAGAATAGTAAATTTTTGCCTTTATTTACCACTCATTCACCTATTGTTGTTTATAATTATCAATTACTTTGTTTTGATTATATTATTTATGATTCTACTACAGGCAATGAATCCTTTACTTTTGTTAAGACAGAGTTATTTAATTTGAGGTAAATTATACAGCGGTGAACAATGGCTCTACACTATAATATAAACTCAAAAAATTGTGTATATTGTTCATAATTAATAATAATTCAAACTACAACAGTGTTTGGTTTTTGTTGATTGATATAAACTAATTCTGCAATTCCATTAATTTTAATGTAGCTATAAAGATCTTTGAATAGCATATATTTATTGTCAATCTTTTATTTATATTTTCTTTTTAAAATTATTTTTTGAGTTCATTGTATTCCTATAATTCTTCAATAACATATTCCTCTTTTTTATATAGTTTAGAATGTCTCTTTTTTCAGTCATATAATTGTATATTCTCTCTAGTTTGTATTAAATAACTGATTATTTTATTTTCAATTATAGCTTATATGCTTTTAATCTTTTTGTTTTCCTATTCCTCTTTCTGCATATCGTGAATTCTTCCTAACTCTTCATGAAGTTATTCTCCCAAATAACTTTTTAGATTTCATATTTTCGTTTCTATTCTCGTTTTTCAATATTTAAAATCTCTTTAATCTACTTAATACATTTTTAGTATACCCATGTTTTTAATTTAAGGATCTCTAATTTGATCGATTCCTTTCTTAGCTCTCGGATTTCGCATAATCTAATGAGATTTATTAGGTAGCAATCTCTGAGGTGTTTGAAATCTAATATTTTTTGGGGGTGTTTTTCGCATTTTAGGTGTCTTACTCACTAATATTATTATTATTATTGTTATTATTATTTAAAGCTGTACGGAATTAATACTGGGGCTTAAGCCAGCCAGATATTAAAAATCAGATATTTATACTTTGACTTTTGACGATCCAGTTTCCTCTTTCCAAGGGGAATTACCCCTATATGTACTCAATTAGTTTCACACCATGCACGTTCACCACTTGCCTACTTGTAAGGACTTAGGTCGAATTTTTAGAAAAATCGAATTATTGAATATTCGCAGAAATCAACAAACCTACTAATTAAGTATAATTAATAATCATTATCTTATAATATAAAAATTAAATATTTTAGTATTTTAATGCGTAATGGAGTGGATTGACTCCATTATGCTGAAGAGGTTGCGTTGTTTGAGATTTTGGGCCAAGGTCTGCATTCTGTGCAGAAATATTTTACCATGTTTGTATATGCCGTTACTCTGTCAAATTTTTGACTTCCCCTATATCCGAAGTAGGTCAGCAAAAAATATTTTTTGCGAGCTGCTTCTCTATCAAATATTTTTATTAATACCCATCTCTATCAATGTTATTGTTTACTTTTTTTATTTTATCGCATAAGTTTTAGAGAAAAAAGATAAGTTTTTTATTGAAATATATTATGTTACTAAAAAAAGTAACAACCTTCAAAGTTTTCTCTTATATTTAAATATATAGTAAATTAAATATTTTGAGATAAGTTTTTCTCTAAAACTTATGCGATAAAATAAAAAAAGTAAACAATAACATTGATAGAGATGGGTATTAATAAAAATATTTGATAGAGAAGCAGCTCGCAAAAAATATTTTTTGCTGACCTACTTTGGATATAGGGGAAGTCAAAAATTTGACAGAGTAACGGCATATACAAACATGGTAAAATATTTCTGCACAGAATGCAGACCTTGGCCCAAAATCTCAAACAACGCAACCTCTTCAGCATAATGGAGTCAATCCACTCCATTACGCATTAAAATACTAAAATATTTAATTTTTATATTATAAGATAATGATTATAAATTATACTTAATTAGTAGGTTTGTTGATTTCTGCGAATATTCAATAATTCGATTTTTCTAAAAATTCGACCTAACTTATGCGGTATTTCGCTACTTCGTATGTCTACCTGGTTACATTTCTCCTGCTGCTTTTAATCTGAGTGCTTTTATGTTCAGGGAAAAACCTCTTCTCCGCAAAGACTTAGTGTATGCTTGCATTAAGGGGAAACCCTGAGTGATACTCTCCTGAAGTTGTCTCATGTAGGATTTTTCCTTGCTATTTCTAAGCAAATAGAGTCCAATCTGAGAACCGAACGGTTTGACTCTTGACTCCTACCCTATCCTTGTTGCACTCAGCTTCTCACTAATATCATTCTTAAATTTTAAACATTCTTTGGTTGATGTGAAAAACAAAACGCTCCTATGATATTAAGTCATTTTCGATCTAATGACGATAGTTTTCTATAGTTTTTTTCTTTTTTAACTTATTTTCTTTTACCATTTTGGTGATAGTCAATTAAATTTCCTATAAACTTTTATATATTATTATTCCCATTAATTATTAAAATTGCATATTTCTTTAAGTTCAAAGTCTAAAATGGCAATCATAGATAAGGAGTATCTGTAATGCTATAGCACTTGAAATATTTTCATATAAAGATGTTGTTGACTTTCTTCATAAGTTTGTGCTTCTATGTGTTCTTGCCGAAGTACACAGTTAAAGGTACATAAGAATACTTTTTATTTATTATCTCTACAGATTTGTGCTATACTAATACTTTATAAAAATAATTAACTGTAAAAAAATTCTTATCCTTTTTTAATTTTACTAAGAATTAATTTGTCCGTTAAAAATAATTCCTTTAGTTTTTATGTCCCTTAGTACTTTAAATTTTATACTACTATTATGTCCTTAAGTTTCTCAACTTTGCACTACTTTAGTGCTTCTAATTTGTCCTGATTGAACTGAAAGTTAATCACTTGAAAATTTTTCACCTGTGTAAGTTTTGTTCCTCTGCTACCTCTTGTGTTTGGCCAGTTATAACTATCCCATTTGAATTTTATATATAGGAGTCTTTTTCAATTTCCAGTTCTAACATAATAATTGAAGCTGAGTTATGGTTACAGTGTTGTACTTAAGTCTGTTCCTCAGCTTATCAGTAGCCTTTGTTCGTTGTATACCACCTCTTAGTTCTAAGTTAGTTAGTTATCAATGATGTGCAATGTCTGGTGACGACTGACTGTTTCCTGGTTTTAAATAAAAGCTTCTATTGAGTCCAGTTCAATCTACTGTCAAATCTCTAGCTGCATGTTGTCCTCTTCATTCCTAAAATGATGCCTAGCTTGAAAATCCGAGTATAATGTGAGTGTATAGTCTTCAATCTTATTATTGAGCGACAACTTGGTATATTCTAAGAACTTATTTAAAAAATGTTTTATATATATATATATCCGTCATATTAAATTAAATTTTAACATAAAATTCACTTTCTAGATTAAAACTGATGGAATAATATCAAAATCTAATTATTTTTTTAAAATAATTAAACTTTAATTTTAAAGTTATTTCTAATTACAGTTTTTTATAGCATCAATAAACAGGATATTTTAGTTGAAAAAAAAAGTAATAGTCATAGTAGTTCACTCAGATAAGAAATTATAGTGAAATATAATTAATATTTAAGCTTAATTTAATTAATTATTTTTATTTTTTTTTGCAATGGTAACAGAAAAAATGAGAAATAAATTAAAAGGATCTCCAAAAAAAACTAGAATTCTGAAATAATAAGTAAATTAGTAAAGATAGATTATTCACAGTAATATAATTAAATTCAGGAATATTATAGAGTTATGTTTGAAAAGAAAATTAAAATAATAAACAACTGCTATTATATAAACATTTATTTAGATTTAATCGATATATATGTCCCTTAATAATATTGCAATAATTTAAAATCTATAAATTTAATTAAATGTATTAAATTAAAATAAAGTTTAAATTATGAATAGCCACAGTTAATTAAGTAAAAAAGATCAAACATTTATAAATTAATTTATAAATAACTATTAAGTTAAGAATCATAATAAATGTAAGTCTCGGATTTTAAAATATCCTCATTAATATATATATATATATATATATATATATATATAATTAAATTTAACGTTGTAGATCTAATCTTAATTACATAAAAATAAATATATCACAATTATTTCATTAAATTGAGATTATATTTAATTATAAAAAATTAGCTCTATTTATAATATTTAAATATTTATTTTTAAATATTAATATGTCTAAATTAGCAAAATAAAATGATGTAATCCAATCGAGAAAAGTGTCGTAATATTTCTCAATTAAACGACACAAAATAATAAAAAGTCATCGATTTTTTATAAAGTTATTTAAATGTTATAAATAATCAATGTAAATGGCTGTATTACTTACTTCTTATAATTTGTCGAGTATTTATTTTTTAATACAAATAATCAAGAAAGCTAGCAGATTACAAGTAATACATAGCATGGTTGTCGTAGTGTTACATAAGGAATCTCATGTTAGACTGGAAAATATAGAGGTTAATCGTTGAGGCAACTGGTCAGAGTCAAGTCGCATATGTTAAGTCACCCGTCACTTGGTCACTTCATTGTTGGAGGAGGACCTATTGATCTATCGGCTGTAAAATCTATTGGTAGATCTGGGGCTCAAACTAGGGAATCTATTATGTTTAGCAGGTGGCCACCTACCCCTCTGCTTGGTTCTAACTTTATAGAGAACTTATTAAAGATAACAACCATAGAAATAAAAATGAAATTAAAACTTCTATAGTAGATTATAAATATTTTGCTCGACATTAGATTAAGTTCATTTATTTAAATTATTAGTTAATAATATAAAATGTTAATCATACTTCTCATAAAATTTCTGATTTTCAGAAGTTAAAGCTTTTCATATTCAGTAACTATTGCGGTTTTTGTTAATAACGCCTCAAGCACATTTCGCTATTGTTGCTTCATTTATTTATTTATACTCTTTTTTAAACAAAACAGTCCTTAAATCAATAGCAATCAAAGAAGCAGTAGCCACTTTACTTTTAACTTAGTTATTCGATTCTTAGAGGTCTTATTTTTATAATTTAAAATAGAAGAAGAATAAGCATTGATTTAAAGATAAAACTAGAAAGAACTACTTTTAAAAATAACCCTCACGTCAAATTTTAATAAATTATCTATACAGCGATTTATTAATAATTAGTAGCAAATAGTAATATAAGTTAGTTAAATGTCAACTTTCTTCTAAAGTAGCCGATTGATGTAATCATAAAGCTATCATACTATTTGTATTAATTTAATTAAGCTTTAAATATTAAAATTAATATTTAATGGAATATCTTTTAAAAACAATATTTCTTAAAATTTAATTAATTAATATCCCGAATATATTTAAACTTCCTTCTTTTGACAGTACATTATTCTTAGAAGATAATAGATAACTTAGTAATATTAACAAAAAGGTAGTACTCATTAAGAATAATAATATTAAGTCATTAACTTCAAAAGAATCTTCATCACTTCTTAATTTTGAATGATTATTTAAACACCCTTAAAAATAATTAAATAAGCAATGCGTTTATTTTATTTAGTTGAGAATATTTGATAGATATAATAAAAAGTTATTATAACATTTTTAAATTATTACTTATATATGTAGCTTTTCTATTGAAATAAAACATAGCCAAAACTTCAGATTTTTTAATCAAATTTGAAAATGAAACATCTAGAGATAATTTAAAAAATAAGATTTAAATAATGAATTATTGCCATTTATACAATAATTTATTTTGAGATAGATATACAAAAACTAAGTTAATGTCATTAATAATGCAAGTTGATTAGGATTCAATTTAGATGTTAATTAATTAGTTTATAAAATTTTTCTTTAATTATTAAATACATGAAAATCTCATAGATAGAGTTGAAGAAAGTGTTCACAATGCGCGAGTATAAAAAAATAAATTAATGTCCTAAGAAATTAATGTATGTTTGACTTTGACATTATATTGTAGGAATACATTTGATTTGGGAAATTAAATTATAAAAATATAAATAGATGTTGAAATTCGTGGCAGTTAGTTAACTTTATGAAAATCAAGACAAAATGGTATTCGTTTGATATAGAATTCAAATTCAGCTGGACTTTACAATTTGCGATACTCCTCTATCGCATCACTGAACCGAGATAACTCAACTTTAATTTTAGCATCAAAATCAACTAAACAAATCACTCAAAATTAAAGTCGAGTTATCTAGGTCTAGGGATGCGATAGAGGGGTAGCGACATTATTAAGTTCAGATTTTCTATCATACGAGTACCAGATTGTATAGGATTCCAGAAAGTTAACTGCCACGAATTTGAACATCTATTAATATAATTCCCAAATCATATGTATTCCTACAATATTATTGGTTAATGTCTAAAAATATTTATCTGTGGACAATAACAAACAATTTAATAAAAGATATATTTTTTAAATCAAAGTTCGGTTTTCATGCCAATTTTGTTTTAGGAAAATCTACTAAAATATACAATAGTTTTTCACATTGTATATTATTGGATGTTTAATGATTGAAGAATTTGTTGTATAGTAGAATTGCAGCGCACCATTTAATTAGATGGAATACAGTATTCTAACTCCAGGAAACTAAATAAATCATCTCATATTTGCTTAAATGTTATAACTTATTTGGTTTTTTTCTGGTAAATATTAAAAAATTATAGAAATTAAATCTTTCATTTCCTACCGAGGTACCGATCACAACAGACTTGACATTGTTCAAAGATTTTTTTGGATTTTTTAATCTTGTTTTAGACTTATTATTGAATAATTTAAATTTATCTTTCCATTTTTTTATTTAAAGTCATCTTATCTTTTTTATTTTTTATAGTGTGTTTTCCATCAATTGCATTTTTTCATTAACTACTACAAATGTTATTTATATTTATAATTTTTAAATTTAAAAGTAAACTATTATATTATACTATTAATTATGTAATAATTATTTTTTCATTTTCATTTTATATATTGAAATCAATATTACATCATTAAAATTCTAATTAATTTATAATTATATGAACTATACATTTATATACATAATAAAAAGTTATGAAATGATTTTAATTAGTCTCAACTTCATTTTAATATATTTTATGTATATTTAGCGTTTTTAGCATTATTTTTATTAATCTAGCATTAGTAATTTACTTAAAATTAATGACATATTGCTACAATACTTTCGCTATTTACTTTATTATCATCATTAGACTTATAAATTATAAAATTTTTAACGTTTAAGTATATCAACTATTAAATAAAGGTGAGATTGTAAAAGCAATATTCCAAGTAGTCTTGATTATATACAAGTTATCAAAGGGAATTACAGGCCAGGGTAATATACCCAATAGAAAGGAAAAATGCTTTTTACACAAAGAAATTTAATTAAGCTATTAATTAATGGATTGAGTTCAATAGAAAGCAATATATTTGAAGTCCTCTCACAAAGACAATCGTAAAATTTATGAATTTTTATTTTATAAATATCTCAAATATTCAAGATTTAATACAAACTTAAAAGAAAAGCTATAGAACCAATTCGAAAATAATTAAAGGAATGTAAAATCATATGATTGAAGTGAAATCTATATAAAATTTAGATCGACTATAAGAAATTAATTGAAAATGAATTTGTTGAAATTTTTACTTAACTTATAGATCAACTTTAACAAGATTTAGGACTGGAAAACATTGTATAAATGGTAATATTATTAGAAATATGGGATATTTAATTATTAATTATTACTGTCAAGTAAATATACTAACCTACCGGAGCTGATGGAGTTGAGTGCATGGGACAAGGCCCCCACGAATTACCATTTTAATGCTACTCATACGCGGACAAAAGTTGTTTCTGAAGTGCCCAGCGCTACAAATCCAGAAGAAGACGACGGCCCTCATTTCGATATAACCAGACAAGAGGCAATATAGTTTTGGAATTCATAAATTACTTATTGCAAATGAAAGTCGTTGAGTACTCTGATTATCCAAGCTTGCATAAAATGGCAAAAATAACAATACACAGAGGGAGCGGAGACTAACCGGCAGTTTGAGACTCAGTGATCAAGGGAAATCTAGAGATAATAATATATACTAATATCTGACTAACTAATTTAGGATCAAGCAATGTATGTATTAACAGTAATAATTAATAATGATGGCCTTAGTTTTGGAGGTTTAATAAAAAGATCAATAACGATTTTCATTTAAATTTCTAATATTATTCACTGTGGAACATTTAAACCCTATTTAAGGGCTCTAGTCTATAACTACTTAAAATATAATTATTAAAAATAAATAAATGTATAGAAGTTAAAATATACAAAATGAAAAGAAAATTGATAGATCTATTTTCCATCCAGTTGCATTCATGAATATATCTCCATCAGCATAGATCAACTCTTAATTGGATCTTTCTAGTCATTTTTCTAATTTTCATAATTTACAATAGCTTCTCAGTGATATTACCATAGAGATATTGTACATGATCAATTAAATTAGACGATTTCTAACTATATTATTAATGGCTGATATAAATGTATATATTATTTGGTCCTAAAACAAGATATATATTATCAAAAAATTCTATTCCAAGTACTGTAGGGAATTTAAAATTATAAAATTATTCTAATACTTATATGGTATTATCTGATAAATTTCATCAATAAAGCTAATCACAACAAATCATCGAAAAGCAAGCTGACACATTTCATATTAATAAAGCTTTAAAAGATTAAAATTTAAGTGTCCTTGCTCAATAATTAGCCATCAGTGGCTCATATAATATATAATCTTGCTGTATTGGAAAAGTTGATATTATAATAAAATCAGTAGGCTGGATCAGAAGTTTATTATTTTCTAAATTTTAGGAATAATAGTAAATCTGAATAAGTAATTCAATAAGATATTATAAAACTGTAATATATTAGCATAGAAGCTCTAAAAGAAGTAATTGAGCTTTCCCAGCATTTTTATATTGTGAAATGTATATATTCTACTATATCGAGTGATATATTTATTTTATATTCTCGCTATATATCAATTTTCACTTGAGTGAACTATTTCAATGAAAATAATCCATACTTTTTTTTCCTATATCTTTTAAATGTATCACAGTTTAGTCAATTATCAAAGAAAATAATTGAATTTAGCAAACAAATCAAAAATATTATAAAACTAAACTTAATTAATTAATGATGTGAGAATTGTTGTTTTATTATTTTTTGCAAATATAATACTCAAAATATCAATGATTTAGGAAGAAAATCTTGACGATTGAATAAAAGGATTAAATCTTATACATGAGATAAATAATAATATAATCAATATTGCTATCTTTAAAAACAGAAATTGTCGATGTCAAATTATGATAAATTCAAATTTTAGTTACACTCCGAGAATTGAAAAATAATAAAGATTTTATCGTGATGATTATCACATATTTTGATTATTGAATTTAATAAGATGATGCTCCTACAATACATGCTTTTTATAATAATAAAAAAATAAAGTTCGCTATCGCAGTGATAAAAAAAAAATATAGTCTAAATGAGATAAGTAATTTTAAAGCAAGATAAGTACAGCTTTTCTTTTTAAATATAAAATTATGTAACTAAACATTTTCATAAAATATATTCCTTTAAAATATTATAAAAACCGTAACTTATATAAGTCTCAATGCTAAAAATCCATCAACTCTTAATATCACTATAAAAACACAGTATGTATCATTTTATATATCTTATTCTTGAGGTGTAAAACTTAGAGGAGATAACCCATTAAAAGCTATATAAAATAATAAAATACAAAAATATAGAGGGAAATTGTAAGTTTAAAAATACTTGAAATGAGACAAAAATTCTAATTCATGCTAAGCTCTACACAATTGGTAATTTTGCAAACAATAGAATAACTTAGAGAGATTTTATTAATAGTGCAAATGGAAGATTCATCTTTAAGATACTACATAAAAGATTTGAATAATGTGATTTAACTTCAAATACACTTAAATAATTATAAAAAGTTGTGAGTGATTGATTTATTTATTTCATTTTGTATTTTTGACCATAAGCAAAAACAAAAGTATTTTAGAAACTACTTTTAAAATTTCACAAGATAAAACTTTGAACATTTTATAAATGACTCGCAAAACTTCTATTCAGAGGTAAGAAACATTAATAAAAACCTTAGTTAAATTAATATTTTTTTTCTCTCAAACAATTTAATATACATATTACATGCCATACATTTTAAAAAATATACGATTTTATAAATGTATTAATAAAAATAAGTTTTACTTTTAAAAGATTAAATTTCTACTATTAACAATTTTAGTTTAATATAAATTTTTTAAATTCTATTTAAAAATAATTATTACAAAATGTTAATTAGATGTTTGTTACAAACTCTTCAGTTCAATGTCTTAACAGACTAGTATTATAATAACTTCTTTTAAAATTTAATGATGTTTGTTTCATAAATTGATTTCACTTGACTTATTTAATAGTGCTTCATTACTCGAACCATATAGACTCCTATACTTTAAATATTGTTTAAGTATAATTTATTTATTTGAGGAATTAATTTTTCTAAAAATTAATAAATTTTTAATTTGTCGCAGTTAGCAGAACAACTCTATTACCGGTTCTTCGAAGCGAGATAGATATATTTTAATTTTGAATGATCCAATAGTTAAGGATAAAATTAAACCTTATTTACTCGCTTCTAAGTTACGATGAAGTATCTATAGATACTTTCTTATTTTGACTTGTTTATCGACCAAATACCTTTGTCATAAGGTTTGCTGAAAACTAACTGCCAATATTTATAAAAAATATATGATAAAATTTAATTTTCCAAACTATTTGTTTTTTAGCAATAATATTGATTGATAAAGAAGATGATGATGGACTTTTTAAAGTTTGTTACAAACTTATAATTATATGTTCTATAAACCATCATATATAAAAATTTAAGATTCAATAATTGTTTTATCTTCTATAAACATTTATCTATTTAACTTTCAAAGATAATTCTTTAAACTTAATAAAATAAAAATATTAAATTTAATATAATTAAAATTTTATAAGATTGTTTACATTCCTTGTAATATTAGAGAACTATGTTTTTAACTTTCCAAAGTAGATTCTATGAATGTTTAATAAATTTTAAATATAATTGAAATAAAGTTTATTATTATTTTATACCTTGCAGTCTTGGAGGTTCGATTTAATTATTTAATCTTTAAAAAATCTTAAATTCAATTATTAAAGGTAAATCTTTGGACATATAAGGATTGCTTGATAAGTTTTATTGAGTATTGTAGAGCGCAGGTCAATTAGTGAGAATAATCATTCGAACTCTCTCGTACCAAATATTTTTAAAGCTGAAGTGGAAAAATTAATTTTATTTTTACTATTTTGTCCAGTTTTTTATTAATATATTTAAATAAAATTTATCATTAAACTAATTCATAATGTATGATAACAAGTGAAGTTTCTTTTCTAATATAAATAAATATGATTTATTCTTGATTTTTAAAATATTGATAAATCTAAAATTCAGATATTAAATTATGCTAAATTTTAAATTTTGTTACTTTTATAAAAATATTAAGGATAATTTACTCATTTCCTTTAACTGCTAAAAATCGAATTTATTAATTATATTAAAGTAATGTAAATTATACCATACATTCTAATTAAATTTAATGATCAGTTTTACTTAAATTCATTAATTTAAATACTGGGACTAATTAGTAAAAATAACTTTTTCTAATTCGTCTCAAAATATATATATATATATATATAAATGTAATGAATCAAGCAAATTTCAATCAAATAATTATAAAATATTTATCTTCAACTTTTATTTATTTTTCTCTTTTATTTAATAATTTACCTATTCAAGATTTTAAAAGTATTCTGACTGATTTCATTACGTGATGAAGTAATCTCTGTGACCATTTTAAGTAGTTTTTTCAAATTGATTGTAATGTGGTGAACAGAAGTAAACTATTTTAAGGTGTAGGAGAGCATTGCTCCATGAGGGTTTTGGAAATAAACAATTATTATATGTGAGACAAAAAATATTATGTTTGTTAATGTTCCTTATTTTAAAAACAATTATGAATACTGGTATAGCTTTCACTTACACTTTTTGATTTATGAACTTCGAAAGTCCTTCTTCTTTTATTTTCCACTTACCAGCGTGGCACGTACCATGTTAAAAAATCCCTTTGATTCATCAAGTGCTTCTACCTCAATCCCATGCTGTTGCAAGTCTTCAAGCTTTAACTAATGTCTCACACTACAAATTATTGTTGAGCTTGAAATCCCTCCTAAGCACCTCAAAGAATTCAAGATGGAATGGAGTTTGTTTTCGATCGTTTCTCTACCCTCTAAGCTGTTTCCATTGCTGTAGTGAGGGGGTTTAAGACGGTACCATATGATTATAACATTTTTACACCAAAATCCTAAGTCGGTACCACATAAAAAAAATTTTTTCATTCAATAAAATTAATATTTATTTTAAAGTTAAATTATTTTTTTTATATATAAAACCCTTAAGAAGCGAGGATAGGAGTTAAGAACAATAAGATTAAGAATTAATTATAATTGGCTAATTTTATAAATAATTAGGTTATAATAAAATTTACACACTTAACTTGGTATTTATTGTTTTTTCAATACTTTACATTTGGATATAGTTCAGCTCATACTTAGCATAATTTAAACATGTTTAACTACAAATTAAATCAAAGGTTAATAAAAAAAATTTGCTCAGATGTAACACAATAAGTAGCAAAATATATGGAAATTCTTCGCATTTAAAATGAAGTAAATACTTAATGGAGATGTTGGAGTTGACGAAAGTTTATTTACTCATGGAAAATTTCTATATGATAAAGGCTAAAATTAACAATTAATAAATAGTAGTAGAGTTGAGAAATAAATTTGGGGTTTTGGTATGATAGAAAAACAATCAAAAAAGCTAAGGTTTTCATTGTTTAGAACAGAACGATAGTGACATAATGGGCAATAATTTAATAATACTCAGGTTAAATTAATTATCATGATGGTTTTAGTTCTTATTAAGCTATACCATTTAGAGAAGCAAGATTATATAATAAATGGTATGTCCATGAGGAATTAAAATTTAATATGTTTAATCAATAATAGCAACAACTATATTAATAATTAAATGATGATGAATAAATGATAATAAAAATGATGAAGATTATGATGAAGAATTTGAAGAAGAAAACAAATAAGGTCAAGATGTTGAAATGAAAGATGAAGAAGAAAATACAAGTCCAAGAAATTTAAGGGGTAAGATCTAAATTTAAAGCTTATGGTTTTAACTTAAAAGATTTAATAAAATTATTTTTAGCACATTAAGCGATGAAAATTTTCATGACTTTTTAATCGAGGCTCGGAGAAGTCATGTCAAAATAAAAAAAAGAAAAAATAAGATGAATCCTTAGCTGAAATTTTTAATATAATAATAATAATAATATGATCACATTGAGGACTCTAGGGACCCCCCGATCTTAAATATGTGTTAATATATAAGGGTCAAGCCCTTTTAAATATATTGCTCAGACATTTTCTTCCAGCTCTGCACTGAAGTGTCTAGCCACTAAGGGATTATATTTGTAATATTCCCTAAGGTGGTCTTCATGAAGAACATCTTCCCTGTTTGTGAGTTCTAAAACCTTTATGGTTAATTCACTTATGACATTCACTGTGGTTTAGTGTTCATCTTTTTCTATCAAGTTGAAGATTATACCAATAATGTATTCCATAGATTGTATAAAGAAAGGTCTTGAGACGCCCTCTGATTGGATCAGAATCTGATCAGTATATGTTAGCAGTTTGAAGGCTAGGGGGTCGTAGTTTATAATACCTACCCCTGGTGGTACAAATCCTCTAGTATAGGGAATGTTTGTCATGAGTTATAACCATTTTTCTGGATCTTCTGTGTCTTGATATTAATTTTCTAGGACAAGGAGAATCTTGGTTTTGTCTAGTCTGCTCCATCATAGGAGATTTTGGTATATATTGGAATCTTGAGTACATCTTTTGTTAGACTCTGGCCGAATGTTTACCATTCTTGTCTCTGTTATAAATCGAGATCTCCGTATATGTTTTTGGGAGTAGCTTTTGAAGCATCTTGATCATATTCTTAACCTCTATCTCTGTCTAATGGTGCTCTGTTACTATGCCTTTTATCTCTTTGGCCTCCATATATTTAAGTTATAAATCTTTAATTATTTGTAATTATTTTTCCAACTATTAAATAGTAATAGCGTCATTGGTTTAAACCTATACGTCACGGTATAAATTTCTTGGTTATTAGCGTTATGCACTTTTAAAACCTTAAATGGGGTTTGTTTTGGGTATGTGCTATTTGAACTCATTTTTCATCTCTAACTCTTGGGTGTTGGGTTTTGTGGAGTCTTGTGAGTGTCTTAGTCCTTCCTCTTTTTTCTTAATAATTAATTCGCTCTCGTCAAGTCATTGGAAAACTTCTAGCAATCTTAATATTATTTGGTCTTGCTTCAATTTTTGAGGTAGCTTGATAATTTTTGCTAGGTCAGCTATATTGAATACTAATCTAGAGTGCTATTTTCTTTAATATATTAATAATTATTTAAAATTTTATTGAATGAAAAAAAATTATATGGTACCCACGGGTAAAAAATATTCCTATGGTACGGACTTAGACCCCCCCGCTGTAGTAGTATGAGGAATATTTAAAATGACAAACCTTGCTGTTTTTTACAATTAGCCTCTAATCGTCAACTTCAAGAAATTAGGAAATTGACACTTTCAGGAAGACTGCAAAAGTGTGCAAAATCATAGAGGAGCTGCATGCTATTTTAAACGAAAACCCTAAGACTAAATAAAGAAATTAATATTCAGTTGGTTTAAAAATAAATACAGTAGCATCTTATAATAAATTATTAAAATTGAATAAATTAATGTATTTTTTATTTTATTCTTATAAAAAATGTTAGTATTCCAGATAAGTTGCCGAGAATCTCGATTATCTTACATTTATATGTTTGATTAAATTAATATTATTATATCTTTTATAATATATTTTTCTGAGAGAAAACATATTTTTATTAAGCTTAAGTAAATGAGAGTTAATAATAACATAAAAGTTTGAACATAATATTTTAATTTATTATTTTAAGTCTATTATATTTTACTTTATTTTAAGTGTGATTATTTTAAATCTTAATATCAAAACTCTATTAATAAAAATTGATTTCACAAATTTAATACAGTCTTAAAAACATTTTTATCAAATAAACTATACTTAATTCATGATAATAATTTAATTAAAAATGAAAAAATATTGTTGTTTTTATTCAGTCTATTTAATAATCTTTGTTAATTAATTGAATCTTATTAATTCAATTTAGTTTGAATAAGAAAATAATATCATTAAAATTCATAAATCTTTAAGAATCAATATATATATAGTATTATCATTGAGTAGCAGCTTGTTATGCATTTTATTTCCTACAGTCACCTATTTTGTAAGAAATTCTACCAAATCCTCTTGCAATTACCCCAAACTTCAAAGACTGCAAGGTAATCGGCAAGATTACCGAGCTCGTGAAGTAACATGAGACTGAAATCCGCAACTCAAATGAATCAATGAAGCAAATATCGAACTGCAAGAAAATTACTAAGAAGAAGGGCAGGTACTTTGATAAGTTCTGCAAGATTATCAAGCAGTGAGAAAGTAATTATTAAATTTTAAATCCTACTAATTTGTATATGAGTTTTTAAATTCTTAATTAGCTAAAAATATGCTATTAAAGTTTTAAATAATTCTTGATTAAAATTGCTAAAATTGATATTATAAATTAAAAAGGTAGGCTATAATTATAACTAATAAAAGAGTATATTGATCATGTATAAGGAGGTTGAGAATTTATAATTAATATTTTAATACTAAGCATGAATTGTGATATTGATTTAATTTAAATATTGTTTAAAAAGTAAGATTACTGTGAGAATCGAACACTCAATTATAAGGTTTCGAGTAGTATAATCTACCATATAAACTTAGGTTTTATATTTGGTTTTTACTTGTTTTATTTATCTTATAATATAATTAGTATCATTGTCAGTGTAATTATTCCAATCATTATGATTTTTTGTAGAATTTCTAACTGTTATTACAAGAGAAGTTTTAGAGACTAGAATATTTCCTTATTAGAAAAGATATAGACAGCAGAGGATTTCTACAATTGCAATGAACAAGATAAAGAAAAGCTATACTAAATGGATAAAGTTATATTAACAAGAACTTTTTGAATATAATAAACGTAAAATTAGAGAGATAATATATTATCTATTGATGAAAGGGAAAACTATATCGTTATAAAATTAAATATGATTAAATTATAAAAAAGGTAACTAAAAACACAATGATGTTATTAATGATTTGATAAGTAAATATTGATAATTATTCAAGTTTATGACTGTATATTTTGTATCATTTAAATTTATCTTCCAAATTCTTAGATTCTTTTATTTAGGACATATTTTTAATTATTAAACTCTTTCAATTGAATTTGATACAGTTTTTATATTAGATATTTTTGAATATTCAAATTATTTTGGTAATAAACTATTTTTTTAAAAATTAATTTAATATTGATTTTATTCTGTTGAGCACAAATTTTATGAATAGCATATTCATATTCATTTCAATTCTAACATTTATATCCCTCAATATATAAGCTTAAATTCACGTATATTTTTTCATTAATGAATAATTATAAAATAATTTAATCTAACTCGGACAAGAACAATAAAATATATGTATATATTTAATTAAATTTCCTTATTATTTAGTCAATAAAATGCATATTCATGCTGGAGAAAATTTTTAATTGTTAATTAGTTGTTTTAATGAATTTATAATTTTTGTTGAACTAACTTTGAATGCTACTTAATTACACATGAAACAACATAGATCTTAATGCATAGCATTTAATATAAAACATTATTTGTCATATTCTTTAATTGATATATACATGAGATTGTTATCATTTATAAAAAGGATATTTTAGAGATATGTTACATAATCAACAAAATATTAACTTTGGCCTATAAAAATTATAACTTTATATGTTCTATTTTATGATGGAAGTAAAGTGAGTGCATATTTTAATTAATTATGGTTTAATAATAAAATTTTATCTAATATCCTAGATCTCCATTTCTTTAATTTGTAACCTAGCACTTTTGGCTAAAATTATAGAAACTAGAAACAAAATTTTTTTAAATAAGTTTAATTTGAAATTCAAATTAATTAACAATAGTAATATCAATAGCTATTCTAATAATTAAAAATAGAAATCTAAAAAAAATCTTTATCATTTTTTCCAATTATCTTTCATAATTAGTTCCATTAGCATGAATGTAATTCTTCTTGAAATTGTTTTGACACTTGGATGACTCTTGCTAGCATATACTTTTTCCATCGATCTTGGCAGCTCCCCTGTATAATCAATTTTTAGTTATGTTTCTTATAACTTACACTTATATGAATAAATCTACTATACCTTCTGATCAGACATTTTCCCATTTTTATAAGATAATTGATCAATTTATAATTTTAATTCAGCTTATTTCAAACAAATCTTGAATAGGTATGTGCTTGAAATAGATAAAATAAAGAATGGTATTTAATAAACAAAGAAAACTTGATTTAATTCTGATTAAAAGTTTCGATTCATACTCCTATTGGATATATCATGATTGAATTTCATTAGTATTGCATCAAATTATATCTTGATAATTTTTAATAATGAAGTAATTATACAGTATTAATTATTACTAATATATGTTGAACGAGGAACAAAAAACTAAGACTTCGTTATCTTGAATACAAATGATGGACAAAAAATTGGAAAAATTCTAAAAGCACATATTGAGCTCCATCTCATTTAGTCGTTAGATTAAAAAAAATGCTGCATATAGAACTTCTGGAGTAATGTAATCAGAAGTACCAAAAAAATTAGGGTAGGTAAATATTTCTAAAAATCTTAATGCCATCTTTAATAATTTATTGTCCCAATATATTATACATATATAAGTAATATTTAATACAGATTATTATATATTAGAATCTCTAATTAAATTTTGATCTCTTTTTTTATTACCTTTGCCTTTAGCGATTCACTACGCTACCACTGAAGTAATTATACTTTATAAAGAAAATTTGATGAAGATTGATTGTATAAGAAGGTAAGCTTATTTACTCGATTCTTCTATAAATTATCGTTTTTTTATCATTTATATTTATAGAAACAATATCAAATTAATAGCTATAAAGTACAATCCCTATGCTTTCTATGACATATTAGGATTTCTATTGTGTGTCACGATTAAATGAATAGGACATATATGAGAATATTTCAATTATCTCCCATTATTTTCTATCTTACTACTTTCCTCAATCTTCAATTACTTGGCTATATAAATAAGTATGAGGTGTAATGAAATGATTAGAGGTGAGTAATAATAATACTATTTTATAATGTTTAGAGTCAATAAACAAATAAATGAGATATTTTTTATCGTACAGGATTATTTGATTTTTGTTCAATAATAGATAAATAATTAACTGTTGCTTAATTTAATCTGGCGTTATTCTTATGAATTCAAATTAATATTTTATAAATAGATATAATACTCAATTACTTAACAAGAATATAAATTTCTCATTTGATATTTATCAATAAAGAAGCCATGGCATTCGAATAACTGTCTAATAAATTCAGTAGTAATTAAAGAAATACCTAAATGAACATAAGAAATTGTTATTAGACACCTAATTCATTCAGTTATTCTTAATTAGTCTTAATTTATAAACTTAATTTTTTACTAAACGCAAAATGAATTTCACATTGTCTTTTAATTTTTATATAAGGGAGAGAGAGGGAATAGTAATATAATTAAATTGAAAATAAGCTACATGGTTTCTTTAGTAACATATTTTCTAAGAAAAGAATTCATTATATTTAAGAAGAAAGTAGAAGAAGAAAGCAGGAACTATAATATCAGTTGTTGAATTGTTAATAAAATAATATAATTATTTCTATATTATAATATTCGTGATAAACAATCATATAATGGCAGTAAGTCAAGTCAGATGTTAATTGAAATATAAAATGAAGCTTTATATATACTTTTCACAATGATTTATTAAAGTTGAAGTCACAATATCTAAATTATAAAAGATTATCTATACATTTGTTGCTTGATTAGGTTGCCTATGTTAAATAATTCTGAAGGTATGTTTACAAAACTATAAAGATAGTAATGTATGTATTAATATATTGCTACCTTTAAAATTTAAAAAGAGTATCAAGAGTCTGGATACTAAGATGTGTAACATAAATTGATATTAGCTCAACCTGAAAAAAATAAAATTCATTAATTCATTTAGTACAGATAACTGATCATTGCATTTTAAAATATCAAGAGAAGCTATATATTTTAATTAATATAATTAAATCAAAAGTAGATAAATATAAAACCCCATTAGTAAAAATTTAAAGACATTTGGGGTAAATAAAATGTGAGAGTAATTAAACTTAATATAGATCAAAATTTATCGCTATA
Organism: Oxytricha trifallax; assembly: GCA_000711775.1. Classification (NCBI taxonomy): domain Eukaryota; phylum Ciliophora; class Spirotrichea; order Sporadotrichida; family Oxytrichidae; genus Oxytricha; species Oxytricha trifallax. The sequence goes on along the minus strand of ARYC01001382.1, from coordinate 56,684 downwards.
TTCATTAATAAATTAGACTAAAGATTAAATTATCAAATAAATTTTCGGTTTTTGTTCTATATATTAATATATCAAAACTCTGTTTAATTATTATTATTGGGGGTTCTTCTGCATTTGCTACATTTATAAGTCTATTCTATTTTTCCATCAAAATTCTGATTTCTTTTACGTAAAATATGAATTATCTCTAATACTGTGTGTCTTTCTTCTAAACTTAAAAGGAATCATCATAATTTTTTTCAATTAATTTCTGAGTCATTCAACTGTAAGATTAACAGAATCTGCTTTTATCATTAATTTAGTTTTGAGAGATATTTCAAATTATTCAAATATATTTAAATGAAGTATATTGAAGTAAAACAGTAATATTTTTCCCTACAATTAATATTTATACATTCAAAATTTTATAAATTTATCAAGGGTTCAATTCCTTACAAAACCCAATTTTTTTAACTAGATTAATTAGAATAATTAGTTTTATAGTAATGTTAAATTTACAGAAGTTTATTAGTTTATTATTATTCACTCTATACAATTGATTTTACTCTTTTATTAGATTATCTAATTTAATTATTATGAGTAAGAAGTTAGATTAGCTTTAAGAATAATTATCGGTGAAATTTTTATTTACGTTTTAAAATGTTTTTATTATATATTTTAGATAAAATTATCCTGTAATCAATTTATTTTTATTTTTTCTATTTAATTTTTAGTTATATGTTAGTTTTAGATTGAAATAAAAGTTTTTTTAAAGTTAAGAAACATTCAATAATGTTATATTTTTAAGAAAATTTTTCTATTTTATACATAGATGATTACAATAATAAGATCTAATTAATAAACTGGAAAGATTCTTTATTAACTTCTTTGTTTGAGTTACCAAATTTTATATGTTTAAATGCATAAATAAAAAACAAATCAATCTATAAAAATATTAAATTTTAAATTCGCTTTTATCAACACTTGAACAAAGCATCTATTTTATAAATGAACCCCAATTTTGCTAATAATTAAGTGAACTATATTTGTAGTAATTTAAAGTTATTTTCAATGTTATTTTTGCAAGTTAGACTCTGTGTTGTTAGTTTTTATTAAATAAATTTATAAACTAAAATATATCATTTAGCAGTCAATACTAGTTTTAACGAATTATACCGAGCGATAACATGCGATATCCAAAAATTTACATTCCAAGATTGAATGTGAATCTAGTTACTATAGAAATAATATTTCTAATGCTAATGCTTAAGTTGTTATTATTAAAATTGAGAATTTAGTAAGTTAACCTGGCTTTGGTATATACGATTTATTTAATTATATTAATAAATTAGGGGTTCTCATAAAATTAATATTTTATTATATAGTATATATATATATATATATATATATATATATATATATATAATATATATATATATAATTATAACCCAGTCAAGTCCAGAGCATTAATTTAATTTAATTCTTTTTAATACAGAGTAATGACTAGTATTGATGAGCTTTATAAACATTTTTTAAAAAATTATTATATAAGAGTATAAAATCCATTTATAATTTAATTATATAGTATTTTAAGCAATATTCTGTAGGGTACAGTAGCTGAAAAGAATAAATCAAATTATGTATTTATATTGCACGTATGACCTATTTCAGAACATGAAGATAATTTACAAGAACATGCATACTCCTTAAGAATTCAATGAGCGAGCGAGATAAAACAAAGGGAAGTAATTAAAGAAGAGAAAGAGAACATTCCTAACAAAAAATGTAGTCAGTGGAAAAGCTACGATTAATTTAAGGAAGAGTCATTATTGTAAAAACTCGCAAGGTTTTAGTGGACAAAAGTTCATTCAAAATTTTGAACTAACTAATACAGCATGAGACCTTACAAGATTCTCAAAATTTATAATAGAGGATAAACTATTTGACTTGATATGTCACAAATAAATTGACATTATATCAACATGATTTAACTAGGTCAATGAATAAAATAGCTAGAAATAGAAATTAATAATCTGAAAAATGGATGATTCTAAGAATATTGTTAATAATTAATGAAAAACATTAACCAACATCAAATTTGAAATCCTTAAACGTTTTACTATATTTTCAAGTTCCTTTAAATACACCATTGTTTTCACATTTTAATACTTCTTATTTTAATTTGCTGTCTTGCTAAATCTTTGTCTTTTCCTTTTTCCGCTCACATACACATCACTGAACCGCTAAAATATAAAATTTAGATATGTTATTTATAACTTACATTTTTTTAGTGTGAACTCAGGGATTCTTAGCATTTTTGATTATTTCAAATTAATTTCTATTTATCAATTTTCTATCATTAATTTAAAATAAACAAGCGGCAATAAATAGACTACCAAAGGCCGCTTGTATAATAAAGAGGGAAATGAATTGATTAATAAAATTTAATTCATTTTGATAGAAGTTTGAACATTTAAAGTGAATTTGTTAAATTTTAATTATAATGGCGTGCATTTGTGAAATATTTTAAAATAATAAATTAAAAAGGATATATTTTTAGAAAGATATCAAAATAAACTAATCAAGATTCAGTAAATACTAAGAGTAAGAGAAGAAGTGACCACAATAATAGATATATCCTAGGAAGATGAAGGTATGTCAACAAGAAATGTTAATTTCTGCAAAAGCATAATAAGTATTCTACATTTACAGAAACATAAACAAAGACTAGGGGGTGCTAGAAATCAGAACGAAGAAACATTAAAGTGCCACTTAAAAAGCTGATAGAATGAGCTAAAGAGCAACCCAAAGCAAATTATTACTAACAAAAGGATATAGGAAAAAAGTAAGTGATGAAGGAGACAGATAATTACAAATGAATAACTAGGACTTCAATTCACTAAGTATTCAAAAGAGAACTAATATCAACAGAATTAAACTTCTTGCCAAAAATTATCGCATATCACTCATTTCGTATTTTAATTAACCTTCAGTACCTTAACTCAACTGCTACTTACTAGCATTACTTCTGTTACAACTTTTGCATTCATATTTTTCAAGAAGCTATCTATCAAAAATGTTCATCATTTAGTACAATTGTAATCATGAATGATGCGTATTAGAGTATCCTGCAATCTTCGTATTTAATAATATGGTTGTTTATTAAAATTTATTTTAATTAAAACCCCAAGATCAATTAAGAAGCGAGGATAGGAGTTAAGAACAATAAGATTAAGAATTAATTATAATTGGCTAATTTTATAAATAATTAGGGTAAAATAAAATTTACACACCCTGATTGGATTATTTTATAGAGACAATTATTCGAGCCAATAGTTTTAATAATTATAATTATACGCAAATAATAATTAATTCTTAATCTTATTGTTCTTAACTCCTATCCTCGCTTCTTAATTGATCTAGGGGGTTTTATAGCAAATGCGTAATCTAGATGATATTGGAAACATTTTTTATTTTTTAGAAACGTTTGAAGAATAGAATTATATTCCATTATTAAACCATAAAGTAATCACTCAATATCATTAAATTAATTTTACATCTTAATCTATTGCTATTTTATATGATAAAACCCCATTAGTAAATGTTTAATGAAATTTGGTTGAAATGTTAAATTAATAAATGAAAAAAATAAATTAGATTTGAGAGAATACTTAAATGTTACTTTTTCTTAAATTGATATATAAAAATAGGCAAAAATTATTAATAATTTAATTTAATTAATTACTTTCAAATACTTAGAGTTAAATAATTTGGGTTTTTCCTCTAATACAGTAACTATTTCTGATTCGTAAAACTTTCTTGTATTATTTATAGTTTTTATTATTCGTGCCTTTCCAACTATACTTATAACTTATAAATCCTAATAGTACTTAAGAATTTCTCTAAGTGAAAATATATCTAGTTAAAACCTATTGCTCTGTTAATTAAAAGAAAATCGCTGATTCAAAATCTCTTTCTAAACCAATTCATAAATATTTCAAGTTATGATACTTAAAATCAAAGTTAGAAAGTAAAATGGTAGTATTAGCACTATGCTCAGACAGTTAAAGCAATTATTTTATTTCTTTTAGGGAGAGTTCGAATCTCTCGAAAGTCTCATTTTTTAATGATAATAGAGTTAATTAAGCAATATGAGTATTTTAATTCAATTTATGATTTATTAAAAATTTAACAACGCTCTTATAACTAATAATTTTAGTCTTTTACCATAAAAATTAAGTTTACTTACTATTAGCAATTAATAGATTAAGTTTGAGAATTATAAAAATGTAATGAGAAATAATTTGAAAATAATTTATTGACTAATATTTCAGTATAGCTATAGCATAGATTAAAGAATTAATTTTCTCAATCTCAAACCACTAAAAGAAATTGGTAACAGCTTAATTGAACAGCTACATACATATACATTATTTTAGATTCATCAATAATAAATTCCTCCAATAATTCGAGTAAGATTACAAGAGGATGTCACCAAAGAACTTCAATATTTTTAATGGTGGAACATTGAATTAATAGATATCTACATTTATAAAGTTATTATAATTGCTTAGAACTTTAATTAATTTAAACTAAATTCCTGATTTAATTACATCACACTAGTTAATAGCCAAAAGTTTTTATAATTAATACTTAAATAAAGCATTTATAACAATCTATATAGCTGTAACCTTGCCAAAATAATCAAAAATTAATTGAAGCAGTAAAAAACAATAAAAGAATTAAGATCATAAGAAAAACATTCAGCAAAAGAAACTTCAAGTATAAATTATTAAAAAACAAAGCCATTTTCTTTATATATATGTCATCTGAAGGATTAAAATATGATAATTTAAAAAGAACTGATTTAGTAAATGGCATGGCAAAGCAACAAAAAAATAAGAGATGTATATGTTAAATCCAGTAATATAACCTGAGGAATAAGTTAGAAAATATTATTTACAATCTAATTTTTACATGCAGTTAATTGGAAATTGATAAAGCAAATCTATATTAACCCTTTTCAAAGATCCAGTTCAATAAATAATGTATTTTGTGCAATAAGACTATCAGTTATGGCAACGATAATGTCGAAGTTAGCATTATCTTCTTATGTACAACTAATGCTGCGGAGGTAGCTGGTGCATTAATGACTGAAGTTTCACAGTCGATATATTTCTCAGTATCAGCACATTAGTCTAAACTTTGAGACTCAAGTGTGAAAGGCAGAACTTTTTCCTATTCACTCCATCTTATATCTAGATTCTGTAGGAGAGAGCTTATTTAATGTAGAAGTACCCTACAAAAAATATTCATTACTTCTCATGAATTTTTGAGAAATTTCCATAGATATTAATGAATAAATATCATGTTGATAATGACTTACCTTCCTATCAGTCATACCTTAACAGATAACATTTGTGTACTTATTGATAAAAACATAAAGTTTGTTGTCAGACACAAATAGACATCTCTTGGTGAAGTATAAAATCGGATATTTAATATTTTCGGTGACTGCCTGCTTCATTCACTGTTAAGCTTTCGATAGCATATTTATTTTATAAATTAATTATTATACCAATAGTCAAGATAATAGAAATTACAAAGAATCAAATTAGTGTCATTTACAAATGAATAGACTTTTATTCTGTATTAAACTTTCTCATTTTTGCCTATTTTTTAATGTATTTTATTAATATGAGATTTATAGACTAAAAAAGGACTATTTGCAAAATAAAAATGTAAATAAGCGAAATTTATGTATAATTTATGATGATAATTAAATGGATTTACTACGAAAGCTAGATATGATGCAAGTATAAATTTTGACTAAGTCAAACCAGTAATAAATTATACAGCTATAAAAGCCCCTTTTCGAGAGTGTATCAACTATAAGGTACCATTCTTGTTTTAAATGTTCAACAGTATATCATAGGCACTTGAAAATATCCTTCAAAAAATAAAGGTTCTCAAAGAGCCATATCGAGTACTTCTTTGAATCGAAGATTTTGAAATATTGACATTTTTTCCACTTAGCTGCAAACTGTGATATGTCATCGTAAATTTATTGGCATGCGTATCTCAAATTAAAGTTTAGCCAATATTTTTAAAGGAAAATGTATTACTTTAAAGTCTATCAAGAGAGAGAGAGGAGAATGTCCTACTAATTAATGCTAATCTTCAATACTACGATAAAAAAATGCTTCATTAATTAACCCTCCAAAATAGTATATTTCAGAAGTCTTTTCAATACATAAATTTAATAGAAAACAAACAATGATATCAAGAATTAAATTTTTATAAATACAACCTAGAGTTTAAATATAGCATTCCTAACCATGTAAAATCTAAACATCGAAAAAAGATGAAAAAATGCGGTTAAAAGGCAAAGAAGCTTGTATAAGTAAGATAAATTTAATTATATTGATTATTAATAATAACATTCTATCTAAAATCTTCTATCTTAAATTTTTAAATCTTTGTGTTTGATTTATTTATCAAATACAGTATGAGTTTTTCGTGAAGCTAATATTAGTTTCCTTTATTATTATTTTAAATTCCTCTTCATTGTAAAGTAGTATCGTTTGTGATTTTCTATTATCATTATCAGACTTATATTCTTGATTTACCATATTCTAATATATCTATTTGATATCCCTAAGTCAAGCTATTGTATACTCAAAATCATCCCTATTTATTCATATTGCATTTGTTTACCCTGGCTATTACCAGGCTTTTGCTTGCTACAATAGAACATTACTAATTATTTGACAAAAAAGAATAGTTCATTTTTTATATCTACTCTAATTATAGGTATAGTACTTTTATTAAGTAAAATAAAATAGTCTGTATAATTCTCTACTTCTTTGACAAATATTAAGGCCTCTTGAAATAAAATTATTGGTTTCTAAATTTCACTGATGTCCTAAAGCTGCATTTATTTATAGATAAAATCATATATCTATTGGGTAAGTTGACATTATATATACTTTATGTCACATTTGATAATTATTTATGCAGTCGCAATTTTTTGTATGAAATATGATTTAATTTCCTCTTTCTGTTTATGAACAGTTGCTTAAGACAGTAATGTCTTTAAGCTTATAGCCATTCACAGCACTGATGATACTGATCAGAGTATACTTGTATATGGGACCACACTAGGATCTTAATGCAGTCTATTAAAATCATTATTTAATAATTATCTAACCTTTAAGATTAATTAAAGAGTGTGATGATTTTTTTGTTTTTAATTTAAGATAATTAGTAATTAAATCATTAATGAAATTAATTTACATATTTATTTAGAATTAATTTAAACAAATAAAATAGCTTTAAAACTAACTATCTATTTCTTAAGTTACATTAAAAAACATTTTTACTCAAATAAAAAATTACTCTTTTAAATAATATTAAGTATAGTTTTTTTGAAATTAAATATAAAGCATAAATTATTTAATTATAAATGAATAAAATGGAATGATATTTCATTTTATTACACTAGAATATCACGTCTTTTTTCTATATATTTATAAAATTATTACAAATATGTATATAATTTTATAATATTTATAAACAAATATTTCTAAATCTTCAGCAATCAATACCTGCATTTACAGTGAGAAAGAATGTTAAAATTTGATAATTAAAAAAATATATTTAATAAACCGTCAACAGTTTAGTAGTAGTAAATGAGTAATCTCAAATTAAATTTAACATACCACTGTTTAATACTTAAATCAAGCCATCAATCTTAGTCGTGATGTAGGCGTGTCTGAGTGAGTTGACTTGTCCGTGACGTGGCAGTCGTGAAGACAATAAACTCCGATAAACCACTCCGCTCCTCATTTCACATCACTCCAAATCGAGATGCATACGAAATAAGAGCCCCTATGCTAGTGGTATTTCTGCTTAAACCCAGCTGGGGAGTACTTCCCGCAGAGCTCGAAGAGATCTGCTACCTGTAAACAATTAAAGATGGCGTGGTGAAAACTCTTACCAGTCCCACCCACCTCTGATGAGAATGTAGTCTCTGTCCGTTCGCTGTGGTAGCTTCAATAACCAAACCTGGTGTGGGAGAAATTAACTTATCGTTGACTTCTCTGGCTTTCATCTTCTCACTGTTGAAGGCTGGGCACCAACTTCATCCTACTCAGTATAAATAGGAAGCTAAACTTACGCCAGATGGCTCATCAATGCAGGGAAAACTTTAGCGTACAGTCTACTCGAGGAGTCTAGGAACTGACAGATTGAACCCTGCCGACCGGCCCCTTTTGCAGTGAACCCAGCAAACCCTGCCTATCCTCAGCAGGCCTTAGTGTAGTAGAAAGTTCTATTAGAAAATCTCTTGCCTCGGGTCCCTGTGGGTCACTTTATCCTTATAACTTTCTAATTTAATAACTTACTCAACAATTTAAATGTTAAATGTTAAATTAAATAAAATTAAATAAAACTACTAATTAAGAATATTCGCGTTGAATATGCGAAATTATTGCAAATATATTAATTTACTTCTACGTTATAATATTAAGCTTAGCTCATAAAAAATATAATTTATTTTATTATTCAATCCAAGCGAATTCATCTAAGAAATAAAGATTAAGATCTTTTAGTGTATAATAATATTTTTAAATTAAACTAAAGTATTTCTAAAATTTTTGCTTTTAAGTTGAAATAGATAAATAAAAATTTAATTATTTACTATTTTTTATTTAATATTATAAATCAATATTGTTACTATTTACTTATGGGGTCACTAATCCTATGTGACTTTTATAAAAAATGACATTTAGTAAATAAAATCTATTTCTTTTGTGTTGAGAGCACCTTCGAGATTTTAGATTTAGAACTCTAGCAGAGAGCAGTGCAAAAATATGATGACTAATAAGGATAATAATAAAAATATTTATTTATATAAAATTTTTTAACACAGGTTTCATTTCTCATGCATACTAAAATGAATATAAAGTTATTGTAGAAAGAAAAGTCGTGTGATCTTCTCTAGCAATATAATATGATCACATAATTAAGGTTTAGGTAAGCTAATGGTATCATAATTCAAAAATTAATTGATATAATGAGTAGTAATATGAGATAGTCTTGGCGACTTCATTAAGACAAAACATAAGATAAAAAAATAAAGACTGAATGAAGAATTGACAAAATATATAGTATTTAGTTGTTTTATAATAATAAGATAACTTTTACTTTAATTTGTTTGAATTCTACCATATAAAGATAAAAAAGCAATTAATAAGCGTATTTATTATTTTTTAGATTTTAAAGCATTTAAGGGCAAACTGTTAATCTAATTAAAGAATCTTCCGCAATTACACATATAAATAAATATATTTATAATGAACTTATAATATTACTAAAAAGAAACTTCCAAGGCTTCTTCAATTCATCTATTGAGATTTAAATCTTCTATTTCGAGAAAGGACAATTTTTAATGGAAACAAAAATTACTTTCATAAATAGCATCATAAAGACTACTAAAAATTTCAAGATATATGAAAAGACTCCTCCAGAGTAAATATCATATAGTTTTGTATTAAAAATAAGCGTCAGTAACTTGGCTCAAGAAACTCTTCTCTATCTTGGAGTCACTATGTCCTACTACTCAACCAAGCGAATGCTAGTCACCACGGATAAAAAGATTTTTCTTGAGATTTCTAGATACTAAATTTGAAAATACACATACCCTCTGTAATCTAAAAAAACTAAATTTTATCATGAAAATGGCATTTGTAGTTAACATTATCAACCCAAAAGCGGAAGAATTCCAACTTGAAACTAAGATATAGAATGTTTATGTAAAATCTATAAAGAGAAGTGCTGGTAGATGTCATTAATCAGAAAGTTCCGAAGCTTATGTTATGAAATTAGTCCAAGTAAGATCTCAACTCCAAGAGTTAATAAACTGACTGATGACATGATCTAAGATGAGTGCATCACTCTGATAATACAATCAGAATTAACATTAATAACTTGGCCATTAGTTTGTAACCTCCAGCCACTCAAACGAAGGCTCAAATTATTGATTAAAGACGAATAAGTTGGACAATTAGAAGATTTTAATGTAATGTAATATTAAATTAATAATATTTTAATGCCATTTGAATAAAAAAAGAAGAAAATGTAGTAAATTTGAATTATTATAAAAGTATCAAATATTTAATTATGTGAAGAAACTTGATTAAATTACTCACAATTTGTTCTTTAATTTTACTTACTATAAAAATATTTTCTTATACTTTAAAATTATTAACTAAGATTAAGTTATAAGCAATTCTAATCGATCATTATTGAAATATTAACTTCTATAGTTTATATTTAATATCTAAAGAGTTTAAATTTCAATTTTATAATTATTGTATAGTTTATAAATATATAGTTTTTTTAAGTCAATAATTAAAAAGTGTTTTACAAAATTCCTTTAATCCAAAACTCGTTAATACTGTAAAATTAAAATTAAATGGAATTGTTTTTCAATGTATATCTTATTATTTGTTTTAATTCATTCTTTTGTAATATTATTTTAATTCACTTATTTAACAATGTCATTTACAGTTTACTCATTATCTCTATAATTTATTATAATTTATATTGAAGATTTCAATTTGTTTTTAATAATATTTCATAGTATTTCATTTTGAAAGGTCAAATTAGCTTAAATTATTGCTCTTTTAGTTCATCAGTGTGAAAAATAATTAACTGTGAAGAAGGGCTCAATAAAGTAAATTTTGAAATGAATTGAGGGAGATAAAGTATAAAAATAAATATAAATTATTCAAATAGTTATTAGTAAAACTATTAAACAAAGTATAATTTTAGTTTCATTGAGAGAAAGTAATTGGTTCCAAATATAAAACAAAGTCAATAAACTTGCAATCAATTACAATAAATATCTCTAATTATAATACTTTTAATTAATATTTTATATAATTAAGTGAAGTAGACCGGATAGGGATTACGTTTCCCAGCAGCGGTGGGACCGGTAAGCGTTTTTCTCCATCTTCTGTTATCAAGTTGGATCTCACGAGCTCTGTCCCCACGTACAAACTGGGATGACATCTTGATTTTGGGAGAAGACTAGGCAATAGCGAGAATGGTTTTTTCTGAGTTTTCTACTTCATGACTGCCACGTCAACTAACTCTTGTGCGTCTACGTCACGACTAAGATTGATGGTTTGATTTTAGTATTAAACAGTGATATGCTAAATTTATTTGATTTTAATCATTAAACACACAGTGAAGTAGACCTAAGTTAGCAAATTTAATTAGATCGAGCTTTTAGTTTAATGATGAACAAGATTTAATCATAATATCAATTTAATTTCAAAGTTTCCCAGACTGAGCAAACAGCAAACAAAATTTATTTTTTTGAAGCTTTTTAGTTATTTTATTTCTATGTTCACTAATCTAATTAAAATTCTTTGCATTTTGAATAAAAACTTTCATTTTTCGCATTTAAATTAATATTACAATTTATACAAGTAAATTCAGAAATTATGTTTTTATACTTAAAAACTAATAAAAAAGCTCATTAATTATTTAAAGGTTATGAAATAATAATAAATGATAGTTCAAAATAAAATAACACTAAAATAAATGATAAATTTACAAAAAAGAAAGGGGGGGGGAAATTTCCTGCACTGGTTTATGATAAAAAAAAGATTTAGGGAAGTTTCCTGCACTTATTTTAATTTCTAATTTTTTAAAAATAAAATTAACCTTTATAAGAACTATCAACCAATTTCAGGACTAATTTTATTGTTATAATTATACTTTAATTTATTAATCAAAAGTCAATATCTCTATTCATATTCCAAAAACTCTGACATTATTCATCTGAAATTTGTAGGTTCTGTCTTTTAATTATATTAAGATTTACGATAGTATTTCCAGATAATGTATCCAATTATTAGTGTAATTCTGATTAAATTTATCTTGTTCTTACCATGCCTATATAATGTAATTCTATATTTTCTTGAGCTACTTCAAAGATGAACAAAATTGTCTTAATACTCTATGGGTCATAAAAATATTAAATTTGTTAATTTATGTTAAATTTATTAAATTTAACATAAATTAAAAAAAGTGCAGGAAACTTCCCCCCTAAAGAAACATTCTATGATATTCTTCTCTCCTATTATTTTTTCTATTATACCATGAATAGTAAGAAATCTTATCATTTATAAACTATATTAAACTTTGAACAGAACTGTTCTACCAAAATAGCAACTAGGAATACGACTCTACATTATCTTATGATTAAAAATAACTAAATTAATATTCAGAGAATTAATTTCAACTGCACTGTTTTACTATGATATCTGACTTAGTTGTTAATTAATTAATCCTATTTTATTAGTATTTCTACTAAAATAAAAGTGAATCATCATTGTGATAAGAATAAACAAGAAATTGAAGGTATGAAATTATAAAAATTGATTTTGCCATTTTAATATGCTACAAAGGTGGAGCTAATGCAACAACTCAAGTAGCAAGAGAAGTAATGACAATGAGAAAATTTATAAAAATCGATTGATAATTGAGACAGTTGTAGTGGTTACGGTACTAATACACCCTCATATGAGTAATAATTTAAATTAGGAGCATAATTAATATTAAATAAGCATTGTAATGATAAATTAAGCTATGACAAAAGGTAAGTGCATCATAATTTTACAAACATGAAGTTTGATAGAATTGCATTTGAAGATATAACATACAACTTGCTTGAAATAATAATTTCAGCAGAAGATAATGGACCTTAATTGCAATGAGAATTATAACAATTGTATGAAGCCCAAGCATAAGAAACTAAATTAAATATTAGCTTGTGAATAAAATGCAGCAATAGGGAGGAAGCTAGATAGGGAAGAGTCAGAGGAAAGAAACTTTGCCTATAAAGTAGAATTAGCATTGGAAGTAGACTATAGATCGAAAAGATAAACATAATTTAGGGAATAAAAAATAAAATACAGTAATTTTATGAATAAATCAATTAGTATTAGTTTTATAAAAATACACTATTATTGCATTTTTCCACGTGAATCTCTTTGATTTATGCATATTATTGAATTTAAATGGGCAAATAAACTGACTATCAAATTCTAAAGAACGCAAATAAACAATAAAGAATATTATAGTTGTGATAAATTATATCCAGATTTGTACTTTGTTGCAATAATGAAACTTGAAAATCTAATATATATGATCAACAGTGAATGATAAAAATATTATTAGTGAAGAAATTGGTGATTACTATTACTCAGATAAACTTATTAAATGAAAATATTAACTAAAAATTAAAGAGAAAGATCCTGATATGAAGGAAATACTGATTGCACACTTTCTAGCACCGGTACTACAAGGCCATAATATGATTTATGTATTTTTATATTATTTGGTTAAATAAAGGTAATATTTGCTTTTAACTAGGAAATAGAATTTTACAATAGAAATTGACAAATCATCTAAAGTCCAGAGTGAATACTCATTGAAGAAAGTATTGAAAAAGCCAATACACAAACAAAGAATATTGGAGAGTTGATAAGTCGACAAGAGGATTTCTTTTTAAAAAGAATAATTCCTTGTTAAAATTCAAAGGAAAGTGATTGGAGAGCAAATTTAAATATTTAAGAAAAAAAGATAAGAGAGCCCGAATGTTAACTCTCCAACAATGGATAATCAGTCATCATATAAGAGAAAATGAAATAATTTTAATGGAAATAAAATATGAGTAAGAAATCAATAAAAATTAAAACAGGTGATACCATTCAAAACGGAGAGGAGAAACGCTAAATTATATCAAAGAAGTGTTTTTATGTAATAAATGATTTTTAAATCTATAAAATATTGAAGTTTAAAAATATGCAAAATTAACAAAAGAATAAACATAATAAAAGGAGTATATATTAATTATTTTAATAAAATTACTTGCAATAAGATTTATCCAAAAAATAATTAACCCCAACAATAAGTTATACTTAATTTATTTGTTTATCTGCATCATCATTTCATTTACATATTATTCGGCACAAATTTAAAATCAAATGAGGTTTTAAACTATTTGCATGCATAATTTAGTACCCTTATAAAAGAAATATTATTTTATTTGTCAGATATTTTTGGCTTATTATATTAACTCAAATAAGATCTGCTAATTTTAGGAACAATCAAACTATATTTTAATTAAAATGATGCGATTAGGAAATAAATAAGTTTAAATTCTGTTATTCTTTTAATATTTGAATAAGTAAATAAAATTGACAATAAATCTTTTTATTGAGGATTGCTTAGAATATATTTTTGCATTTATAAAAGATAGCCCAGTGTCTTTGAAGTGTTTATGGCTTTCAATTTTAATTATACTTAAGCTGATTAATACAAACATACCATCATTACTATAGATTTTTATATAAGTTTTACTGATTTAAACAAATTAAAATTTGATTACTATTTTTCATTCACTTATCGAAAACTTGGAATGTTTTATAAAATTATTTTAAATATTTGTAATCACTTTCAACACAGCATTTCAATCATTCTTAAATTTACTTTTGCTTAAAGTAAATCTATTTAGGAGAGCTATATTTAATTCTTATCCTACTACTGTATAATTAAGTCAATTATCAATATTTTCCACATCATTTAATCATAGTAAGTTTTAAGAAATTTTAATTGAGTATAAACTGTAATAAGAACCAAAAACAGAGATCTTAACAGAAAGTAGAATAGAAATATCTCTATCTTTGCTTTACTAGCTTTGACTTTATTAATATTAAAATCTTTATATTAAATAGATTTGTTTCATAAGCTTTATAAATATTTCATAAATAAGTACCTAAATTAGCACCAATATTTCAACTATTTTATCAATTTGCAATTGGAGTGTAGAAAGGGAAAGTTCAGTTGCCGAGGCATAAATAATTAATGAATGTTGATGAATTTATAATAGAACAAGGAGGTGCTATTAGATGGATGGCTGAAGCTGCTGAAAATATGTTGAGTTTGGGGTTTTTAACTAATTTTGTATAAGTTTTATCTAATATTACTTGTTGTGACCGATCAGTATAATCATGATAAATTAAAAAGAGTATGAAGATTAAAAGGTATATTAATTATTTATAAATTAAAGGCAAATTATTATTAAAAATGATGTATTTTAATGGGAAGGAGCAGCTAAATTTTAGGTTGGAATACATTGTTAACAAAGAAAAGAGTAGTGAATTTAATTTTGAACTATATTAGTTTTGAATTTTAAATATAATAATAATAATATAAAATACTAAATTAAAAGAATTTTGTGAGATTAGCTACAAGAAAAGACTTATTTGCATTTATATAATATAATTGACTAAGATATAATAAATTTTAAATATATATAACACCTAGATTACATTAAATAAGCTATTACAATAGAAATATATAAGATACTTACAATTAAAAACCACAGTAAAATCATTTGTTGCTTTAATCGATAATTTATTACGTTTCTTACATTCAATTTATGCTAAAACTTAATTGGATCAATTATAATTTTGACTTTTTATAAATTAGATCAATCAAATCTCTTGCAGTGGTGAAAATAACCTCAATTAAACTTTATTGATGACATACATTTATTTATTTTCAGCAATATCTTAAGAATTAATTTCTAAACTTCCTTCTGTTTGTTAATGATTAGATCTCCTTTTGATATGAATGCTCCTGCAGCTTAATCGTTTCCTCCTACTGATCCTCTAATTAAGCCAAGGTAAAGACAAATAATGTGTTTGTATTATATAAAAAAGTTATGTCTTTTTATGTTTTATACTTTTTTAATGCAGGACTTTCTAATTTTTTCAAGAAAAACACTTAAAATTAGGCATATTTGCGAATTCAAACAATACAAACAAGATGATAATATTTAATAATAAAGAGATATTTTTAGTCTTACATTGTGGCGAGCTATTAGGAATATTTTAATTATACTAAGCATTTTATGTAAAAATTAATAATTTTACCCTTAAACTATTTACAGATAGATTTTGTTTACTCATTCTGCACAAGGGACCGAGAGAAAGAAATTTATCACTTATTTGTTCATAGTTTGCATATATTTGCTTATAATAACATAATTGTTTTTAGTTTTAAATATGACGATAAAATTTAGAGTTATATTCAGTATAGATCTAGTCACCATTTAAATGTCAAAAGTTGATCTTTTTTAAAGTTATATTTATTAGATTTATATATTGCTGTTATATCAAAATTCCAAGCTATTTATATGTTTCTAATTGAAAGATTGATTTTTAATTTGCTCTTTTTCTGAAGAATATCATTGTAGGATCAGAGAAAAAGCCGAATCTAAATCAAAGCCTAAACTTTATAATATTTTTAAGTACTTTATAATATCTACCATATTACTAATTGATTATTTTAAAGCAGCACAATATCAATTAATTTCTAGACAACATTAAATTATATAGATTAATTTATATTTAAATTTTATAAATAATAGCTATAAATTGATGTTTAGAACTTTCTTTTTATATTAATGAAAATTAAATTAGAAACAATTAAAGCATATTTATTGTGAATATTAAAGTTTAAAAATAATTTAATTAATTCTATATTGTTCAAAATATTTGCAAATTATTTAGTAATGTGTGTCTGATAATACATTAAAAAAGAATAATAAAAAAAATCATAAATATCAGTTTAAACAATCATAATTATTATATTTAAATGGTAATCCATAAACTATTATAAGCAGTTGCTTTTGCCTTAATTATATAACTTTATAATTATTATACATTAAATAAATAAGTAAGAATCATTTAAGGATATGCTTAAAATAAAATTCTAGGTTTATAAAACTTGAGCTTTAATATAGGGGACTTAAAAGTTCACTAAATTATTGTCATGAAATTTATATATTTTGCCAAAAAATAACTGTAGTTAATATTCTATCAGTCTTTGTAAATGAATTTGTTTAGCAGTCATATATAACTATAAGAGTTAAAAAATTTAAATTAGCGGTTTATACATAATCATTTATTTATAAAAACATTCAATATGATTAATATTTAAATAAATTTATTGAAATTTAAACAATCTTGATATAGCTTAATAATTATATTGCTATAAATGACAGAGTATCTCCTAAAATTGCTTTTGAGCATTACCTCTTTCTCTTAATATTTTACGTTTTTCGAAATTTGTTTAGTTTTTAATATATCTGCCTCATTTATTAGTAGAAGCGCGTATTAAATGCTATCTTGTTTTGAATTCTGCTATACAACTTAATCAATTTAAATTGCATTTACTATATAAATGAGTTTTTTTCAATGAAAATTCTCCTTAAATTGAAAGAATAATGCCCAAGTTGCCTTCAGTGTAAATTAATCCCATCACTTAGACATGTATTTGGTTACTTGTAAGTTAGATTTTTCATAGTTTTGTTCAATAATATGTGCCCAAAATTTTTCGAGAAATACATCTTCATAGATAGGTTTACGAGCAACAATCGTAATGGCTACTTATTGTATATCATTATCAATTATAAAGAAGTCCTATCAAGATTTCTAACTCTGATGCTGACATCCACTATCAGCGAAATGCTACCTAAAAATATAAAGATTCATATTTCACTATTATGCTTTAGATTGGTTGTCTTGTTCTGCATCTATCAAATCTAGTTAATTCTTCTACTGCATATTGACTGATATTTTTATGGCATATATATATATATTAAAAAGTTTAATGAATCTTAAGTATATTTAAAATTTTCTGTTGAATGAAGTTGTATCATTAGGCGAATCCTGAATTTCTTATTTAAATTAATATAAATTAAATAATGTTAGTATAGATCAGTATACTATTGCATTTCTTAATAATTAAGGAAGATTAAACAGTAAAATTAATTCTTATTACAAGTTGTGATTAAACATTCTCTAATTTATAAGGAATCTTCATAATGGCTAACCTATTTTGCGTTTTGTATAGCAAAAGTGATAGGAATAGAATATTTGTTTCTCAATTTATTTAATTTAATTAATTTGGCATCCATAGCATTACTATAGATCCTCAATATTTTTACAAAAATAGTTTTGCCTCATTATGTTTTTGAAATTGCAAAAATTCCATGTTTTACTGCAGCTTTAAATAATTAATTTGGGTAAAACTAACCAAACCTTCGACTTTGCTTAAGCATATACTTTAATTCAATAAGTATCTCAATATTGCAATAAATATTCTTTTCCATGAATTAAGAGCATCAATTGATATTTGATACAATTTTAAATCTTAGCTTCTGTTCATTGTGTTTTTTGTTTGCTACTTTTACCAATTTCCATTATAAGACTGACTTAATTTTTATAGGACGTCAGATTATAAAATAATGAGTATCTCAGAAGTTCTAGAGCAGAAGATTAAGAGGTTTTTCAATAGCTATGAGTATAAAGAACCCGTCTGACGCCTGGACGATATTACTCATAAACTATTTAATTATTACTATTACTGATTTGAATGAGAACTTATAGTAAATATATTCATAAATATTAAATATTCGAATTGAAATTGATCACATGGATTATTTAATAATTATTCATTTTAGTTTTTACTACCTAATTATTCTCCATATTCAAGAACAAAACATCGTTTGCAAAAAGCTGATTTTAATTTAATTAATTGGTGAGTTTTTATGCTAGCATTTGTTAATATGTTTTTTACTATTGCATTATTAAAAATATTGGTTTTAGGGTAACAATTAAATCGTTCGTTTTCTGAAAACATACTAGCATTATAATTTTGACTAATCACTAATTGGTTTATATCTTTACTTATATTTGATTAATCTTAATCAATATTGCTAATTATAAAAAGTAGATATTTTATTAATTACATGTTGCTGTAAATTATACTATAGTGGTCTTACTTATACTGGAATTACCACTTTATGGCGTTCAGAAAATAACTTAGTGTTATCTGTGATTGGACAAATAATTAAAAAGAGAGAAATTTATATATCTAAAATCAAAATTGTGAGAAGGTGTATAATGAATATATCTAAAACATTAGAAATGTACAAAGCTTAATTAGAAAAGATTTTTTGCATTTATTGATAAAAAAAATAATATCATAATGTTCTTTGATTGTTAATTTTTTTTATGATAAATCTTATTATTTTGAAATTTTGACTATTATATAAAATAATGTAAAAATTAGTCAAAAAGAAAATCAAATGAAAAACTAGTTTAATCATTTAAGTGTCTTAATTATCTAGCAAATTTACATAAACAATCTAATTTATAGATACTAAATGTACTTTTATTCACATTCATTTTTGTTACTTAGTGGCTTCCGTTGCTACTTATTATTATTGCTATTAAACTTCCATTTGTTCTATCAACAATCTTTTCGTTCGGCATGTCTCATCAGTCTTTTAATCTCCTTTGCTTCTTTGTCATCAAAATCTATCCGAGCTCCTCCTCTGCCTCCTGCGATTCCTCCATTGCTAGTCTCTCCAATGTATTGCGATTCTCTGATCTATCTCTTTGTGGTCTACCTTCAAGACATCTGCATCATTCGTGTTATCCTCATAAGTCGTCTCTGTCGCTTCGGCACCCTCCGCAGCCAATCCTGCATCCTCCTCTGTAGTTACCATCGTCATCGTCTCTTCTCTTGTGCCTCTAGAGCTCTTTCTCCTCAATAGCACCCCCATTCACGAGTCTCTCCTCTCCTTCTTGGCTTATTTATCAGCTGGAGGCTGGTCTCCACATTGGGCATCTCGGCATTTTTGTCAAACCAGTATTGCAGGGGAAGTCACGGGAAGATCTTCGACTGGGTGGCGGCCAGAGGCGCCATTCTATTCTCCATGATTTTATCTACGGAGTTGGGGTCTCCGACTTAGACATCTTTGCAGGGGGCCGAGATAAGTATATATCTTTATTTTATTTTGCAGACCACCAATGGTATTGAGCTAGCGCTTTGAGGCACATTTCCTTGTAAATCTTAAAGATGATGCTGATCAAATTAATTTTAAACTTATAAATCTCTCTCGCCTGTTGAGCTTTTCCTCTCTGCACAGAGAGCTTTCCTCTATCTTGCTGTGTGGGGCGCCAGGGCAGATTCTTTAACTGTCTAAAGGAGTTCAATAAAGATAGAGTGCTCTTACTAATGGGGGAGCAGAGGAATCTTGAAATAGTATACCGTGCGTGCTGTACTCCTTGGCATCTCAACTACTGGGGTTCCCATCCACTCTGGCACTTTAAAAGCACTTATTCGACTTTTTCTCACCAAAAGGAGCAGGTACAGATGCCAAGAGAGTCAAGTTGATCAAGGTTTAGGAAGTAGTGAATGTAAGACTTTTTATCACTCTTGCTCATTCAGTCCTTGCGTTTATACTAGCAGCCTCAGCTTTGATGTTGTTGCCACACCATGCTATTCTATCTCTCATTGCAACAAAGACTATTTGAATTACGCAAGCGCAAACCTTCCAAAAGCCCTTAAAGTCACAAGTATTGTCAGTCTTGTTAGAGACGGTCGCATGATTGTTGAGCCATTCAAGGCCACTAGTGATCTATGGCATCCTTGCGATGTTGACTCATGTAAAACAGTTACAGTAAATGGCGAATCTGTATATGCCTCAGCTCTTTTATTCTCAGGCAATCTTGCTTCTTAGGTTCTGATACCAAGTGAACTTCATTCGGAGCTTGATGTTCTGGAAATGCCAACTCTTGCGATACTTGGGGGAAGTTTCTCTATTCTCTTATCATTTAGCTAAATGCTGATATTATTAGTACTCGGCCTTTATTTATTCTGAGAGGATATTCTTAACTCAAATTAATTAATCTTATATCTAATTACAGTTATGATTTAAACATCATTTTCATTGTAAAAAAGATAAAATAATTTGGTTCACAAACTTACCCTGCCTATAAGCCTTATAACTAGATTCTTAATAGCTCTCTCTTAATTTATATGTCATTTTTACAATTAAATTTCATTCTCCCTATTTTTACATTATTTTATGCATTCCTAAATAATAATCGTTTTTTAATTAAAAAAATGAAAAGTCTTTATTGATAGAAGTATAATCAAGCACATAAACCCATTGAAAAAAATAGAAGTAATCTGATAATAATAATCAACAATATTATCATATTAAACAAATAAATCAATGCAACTTTTGAAAGATGTTTAATTATCTTCAGTATATTAAGATATTTATTTTTTTCTCAAATTTTGTGATAAAATTTGAGCTAAATTTAAATAAAATAGATTACTATAGAATTAATAAAATAGCATTTAATGTAAGTAATTTAAGGGCGCTTTACTTAATCTTTTGTTAAAAATTAGAAAAATTGATAATTTAGAAAATAATACCGTTTTCTGTCAATTTAAAGGCTTATTAATATTTTTTATTTTAAAGATTAAAAAATTGCATCTAATCATTAAGATTAATATAAAATTAACCTAGTACTGATTATATTTGAATAATAAAAGTAGTTATACTGAGAGTGAATATAAAATGTTATTATGTTATTTAAATTTATGGCTGAGTTTTAATTTTTAATTCATAATTAAAGTCGGTTATAAATTTCGTTTTTTGAGTTTGGCAAAATTATTCATGAAGTTTTTTTCCATTAATTATGAATTGCATTTATTAAGACAGTAGAACTTATTTTTTGTACGTTATTTACACTTAAATAATCATCACATTGCTATAATTAGAATAAACCCTTTTAATTATTTTATAAACTTTAATCTTTAATTAATATTATTAGTGTTATATTTAATTCCAGCTAAACTATCAATAATTGATTTGTTTACTAGAAAAGTTTAGTGATAATAGCTAAGGTCGAGGTTATTGAACATTATAACTTAAGCTTTTATATTGAAATTTTTATTTGTTACAAATATTTTCAATATGCTGTGAGAGATTTTATACTTTATAATGATCGTTCTTCCCCTAATATATAAAAAACTATTAAATTAATTAAAAATATTAGTTCATATAAAAACTAATCCTGGAATAATCACTTATTTTAAAGTTTAATCAAAATGCCTGCATTCTATTTTTAATGAGCCTATACAAACGTTTATGGTTATAAATTTAGTCAATTCATTGATTTATTTCATTTTTTGTCAATAAAAATACTGATTACAATACAAATGAGTCGGAAAAAATTTGAAAATAATTATGAATAATTAGAATTGCATGATGTTATTAGGCATCCTTTAAATGAAATTTATGATAGGATTCTTATAAAAAATAATTAACCTTATTTTTAATAGCATATAATTAATAAAGAATAATCTGTTGTTATTTGCAAATAACTGATTGATATTAATGAATTTAATAAAATTTGTGGGAATAAGATTTTTTAGATTCACTTAGATTTAAAAATCAGAACTTATAAAATCCTATATATAAAATTCATATTTTCAATTACTTCATCGCAAAAAGAAGTTGTAACTTAATTTAAAATGCATCTTTTTTTACTACAAACATGCCAATAAATACTAATAACCATATTATTTAATTTAGCCTTTAAATACAATGTGGCAAATATTAAAAGAATATCAAAACATGAATTAGTAAAAAATGAGGATAAAAATTTAAAAGGATTATAATCATGCAAATTTTACAACACAAGTTCTCAGTAATATATCATAAACTTCCTTGAATAATGTTATATAAGTTATATATATTATAAAAAGTAACATTAGATACAAATAAAGATCTTCGAATCAATAGAATTTATATTTTAGTTAACTTTTATTTTTGAAATAAAAATTTGGATTAAATAAGAAAGTTCGAATAACTACCAGATTCAAATGATTTCAGGTTAGTTCATTTAACAATTTGATATATTTATTAAATTGAAGAAAATTTTCAAAATTTAAAATACTACAACTATTATCATAATCACTAATTTAAGCTAGATTTGTCAAAAAAAGTAATTGGAATAATTTTATTGATTTAAATTTTCTTGCAAAAATATTGTAGCGAGAGAAGAATTGCTTATTTCCCTCTAATTATAAGTATGATGGCATATTTTACACTAAATAATTAAATAATATATAGCCAATGCTCTTTTAAAGTTGTAAGTTGTATAAACTTATGGTTAATAAAAGTTAAAATTCAATGATTAAGATTAAATTATACCAACAATTTAATAAAAATACAGATTTAAAAATATTGTCTCAACTTCATTGATTGGTAAATAATTAATAAAATACAATTTATTCGGGGATATTGTAAGAATAAATAAAAAATAATATAATTTGAGTAAGCAACTGCTATTTTAGCAAAACTAATCTATACAAAATTGACACCAAACTATTGAATTAATAGGTTTTTATTAATATTTGTTAACTAGACTTAAATAAATAGAAAATAAATGCAGTTATTTAACTCAATTTTATAACTTTTATTAATTCAATTTTGTTTAGCCAGTTTATTGCAAAAATCGTCCTTAAATAATTTTCACTATATTTACAAAGTTTTTTTGATATATTAAATTAATTTAATTTGCATCTTTTATATGATTTCTTGAAAGTTAGATAAAAGTATATAAAATATTTGGAGAAAAATTAAAAAGATAAAAATTATACAACAATATAAATAGATTAGTCTTTAAAATGCTGATGGTGAATTTTTATTTAGATTTGATGGAAGAATTGTAAATATCTGCAAACTTAAAATCTCTCAAATCTGCAGCTGGTTTTCATCCTAAACTAACTTTGTATATTTATCCTATTTATTCTTGCTTTCCAGTTTAACCAACCCACTCAATTACACTCTTACTAGCCTGTACTGGCATTTCACTCGTCTTTAGGTGGTACAGAGGTTTTCCAGTTACTTAGACTTGTTGAGGAATTCGTCTCTGATGATGCTACATATATTAGAAAGAGCATCCATGCAATTACTAATTCGAGGTATGGAGGACTGAGTGCCTTTAGATTGTTCATTAATATTCTTGATCTACTTTGTTTTTTTCCTTTCTTTACTTTCACTGCTACTTATAGATTTGAGCTGCGCATTCCCTTGATTTTATCATATAAAGCCTTTCAGCATCATCTATAATAAATATAATTGTGTAACCATTTAATCAAAATCTGCAAAATCTAGCTTTCTTTTAAATTACTTACTTTTTTTTTTAATTATTGCAAACAAAATCCTAAATAAAGCTTTTAATTGGGAAGGTTCAAAGTTACCACTCGAATCTCCATGAAAAAAACGAATGGAAACGGAATCTCCTACCTAGGCAAGTGTTCTGGGAGCCAAGATATTAAAACCTACATTTTCACTTCACTTACCCTATTTTAATTACCTACCCGTATTTTCACATGTCTATTTCTTTTGAATGGTTTAATGACAATATTCTTGAGGCATAAGTTGCATTTCCTTCTTGTCTTATATGGTTTTTTCTGGACTGTATGTAATTCCAAAAAATGCAATAGATATGGAGTAAACAATTTTCAATTAGTTTTATCGTTAATTTGATCATAATAGGGTATTTTCTATTCTAACTAAAACAGATTCCTGAGTGATTCAACTACAATGAGAAGATTCCTTAACCTCACCACAACTTTCATTCTCGACCACTCATATCTATCATAACTCCTCAGTTATTTCGATAAATTCTGATGGCTCCTATTAAGTTAAAAGGATCTTACAAGCTAATTTAGGTTGAGTGAATCATTTGTTTCAAAGAGTTGCATTTAATTTATAAACTTTCATTCAATGCATTTATTTACACAAGCAACATTAAGCCAAATTTGGTTTCTACAGCCAAGGTCACCAATCATAAAATTGCATGCCCTACCTCAAATAAGCTTGAATAGTTCTTTTATTATTCAAAGAGTTTCAAGGATTATGGCTTCAACTAGAGTTATGTGTTATTTAAGATTTTGCATCATTTTCTACTCATGCTTATTATGCCATCTCTGCAATATTAGCCCATGTTAAAGCACCTCAGTATTTCTTAAAAAGGAGACATTAATTCAAATTACGCCCTCTCAAATATTGCGTTGAGGTGGTATTCGCCATCAAGCTTCAATAAAGCGCATGCTCCACAATTGATAAATCCAAATGTACATTTGCTGTAAATAGTCTGGGGTGGAATTTAGGCGTTCAAAAATCCATTAAATATAATTATAAGTGCTAATTAAATAGGACTCTTAGTTAAAATATTTAATAAATCAAGAATTTACAGTTGGTGCTTTAATAATTGATGAAAAATAGTTAAAAGAGAAATTGCAATAAGATTTAAATTACATTTTAAATTATACTTACTGTAAAATCAGAAATAACATATAATTATACTTTTTATATTTGATTTTACATAAAGGAACTTACTTATCGTTTTTTATTTAAATTTTTATTTTATTAAAAAAATATTTGAAGCTCTAATTTATAATAAAAGAAATTGGTTCCAATATATTTTATTTTCAAAGATTTTTTTAAATTACTCTATTTTAATAAAATACGTCAAAATGTAAATTAAAAGAGAATAGCAATATCATACAGAACTACAATAAAACAGAATTATTAATTTTTTGAATTATATGAATAGAAAACTGCAATACTATTTTTATTATACATCAAGACTAAAATTAATCTATTAAAATATGGTTATTTAACATAAAAAAGTAATATTTTTTACAAAAAATAATTAGATAATAAAAGTCAATAAATAGAGAAAGTATAGCATAAATTCTTGAAAATTGTTTGTATAAATATAGAAAATTAAAGAAATCAAGATTTAATATAGAATTGTTTGGGACAATAAATTAAAATTTATTTTAAAAAAAGAGAAATATTGGAGATTTAGATGAAAATATAAATAAAATAAAAAATTTATTTTTATTTTATTTAGCCATTTTATTTTATTTTCATTATTTATTTTAATGATATAGATTCTTTTATTCTAATAAAATTGTTATTATAATTAAATATTTTGATTTAAATAATTAAAATCAAGAAATTAGCAAAATAAAGGTGGTAAAAATAGAGATAGACAAGTAGCCAACCAAATGGAGAAGGAGACTACCAATATACTCAAACGAGCAAGGGAAAGAGGAGAAGAAGTAGACTCAACAAATATTGGAAAAATTTGTTTAAATATTCAAACTCGAACTCACAAAATTCAACATTTCATAACCAAAATGTTTAGTTATACCACAACAGCTTTGAAAACATTAACAAATTTTCGGGTAAGATTGAAAATAGCCGACAGTTCGAATTCTATCATACTGTTAGGAAAGCAGAAGAATGGATGAAAAATGAAAGATTCACTGAAAAACAAAGATAAAAAAGGAGGAGCAGGTCATTAGTGACAAGAGATAGTTAAATACGAGGACGATTGAATTCAACATTTGCCTTCACAACGTCAGAGGATTAAAATCCAAACTGAAGAAGGACCAGATAATGAAAGAAATTGAAGGCAAGAAACCAGATTACATAGGATTAGTGGAAACTAGACTTTAAAGACTAATTGGAATCAACAACAAGGACATTGCTTAGACTCAATTGGCAAGGAATGGAGGAGTGCTTGTACTAAATAATGGAAGATAAGAAATGAAAACAATAAAACGCTAAGATAATTTGTGACTTGGACAATTCTAAACGAGGGAGGATTTTCTCTTCACATAATCACAACGTATATACCCCCTACATAAATGAGTAAGTTAAGGAACTGTAGAACAGGCTAATATTTATGATAAGATCTCTAAAATAAAAATGCATGAAACAAGGAATAATAGTAATGGAGACTTTAACTTTCATATTAAAGAGTTAGGGAAGCGGCTAAATAAAGAAGGTTTAAGAGAGTACATTCCCCAGAGAGATGTGATTCACTCAAAAGGTAATCAACTAGACCAAATTTTCTCAAACGTGGAAAAATTAGATGAAGACTAGCTAATTAAAACAAACCGATCATAAACTGATACAGGCTAAACTTAGAATAAAATACTAAGATGATGATTTTAAGCTAGCTGATAAGGAAAGAACAATTAGAATTACAGAAATTAAAAAGTAATATGGAAATAATTTATAAAGGAAGGAAGAGAATTAAAGCTCAAGAATTTTGGACGAGCCAATTAAAAAATGTTTTATGGAGAATATCGAAAGACAGACTAAAGGGAGGAACTGGTACCAACGACCACCTGAATGGGTGATAAAAAGTAATGGAAAAATTTCAATGACAACGTAATGACACCAAAGCAAAGTGGAAGGAAGCAATGGTTATTTTGAACAGTGTTTAGATAGGAACGATTTAAAAGCTTTTTTATACA
This sequence comes from Oxytricha trifallax, assembly GCA_000711775.1. Lineage (NCBI taxonomy): Eukaryota > Ciliophora > Spirotrichea > Sporadotrichida > Oxytrichidae > Oxytricha > Oxytricha trifallax. The sequence continues at coordinate 29,405 of ARYC01001382.1, read as the reverse complement.
TGGTAACAAGGCTAAAAAAATGTTAGAGATAATCATAGCCAATAAAGGGGACTACAATTAAAGAAGAATGAGTTGACCAAGGAGAAAAAACACAAAGGGAAATAGCAAAATATTACAGTTAGTTATTCAAAGATAACATAGACCCATGAATAGAGACAACACATAAAAAGATATAATAATGAAAGAAGAATAGGAAATTAACAGACTTTGTGACGAAGAAGAAGTAATGAAAAGCATCAAGGAATGTAACTTCAACAAAGCGATAGCCCAGATGGGTTTGATGGTAAAGTGTTGCTCGAATCTGAGAAGATGTGTAGGACGGTGAGCCATAAAATAGCAGAATGGCTAAATACAAAGAAGATACCTGAATATATAAAGAATAGCCGACTAGTGCTATTAAGCAAAGACTAAAATAATTCATACCCAGAGATAAACAATCAAAGCCAATCACATCTCCAAAAATCTGAAAATAGTGGAAAAGGTTATAATAAACAACATCAACGATGAAAAGAGTGACTTACTAAAAATTGGAAATTATCAGAATAGAATTAAAAAAAAAAGTACCCACATCAATACGAAGGAAACAAAATAACATTTGAAAGGTAGGAAATTATAACTCAACAAGGAGTTGCTTGAGGAAAAACTATCACCTATGCTATTCAACATCTATTTATAGGAAGTTCTGTACTTATAACAAGAATTGAAATCATTAATAAAATAAGGAAAGCTAACAGCAGATGATATCTGAGTAAATCTAAGACCCGCAACAATTCAAATGGGTCATCGACTGCTTTAGAGAGATTAAAAAATCACACAATCTTAAACTTAACACAAAAAAGACATTCTTCCATAGCGACTCCAGACTTTTGATAAAGAATTTTTTAATAGAAGGCATTAAGAAACTGTAAGAAACAAAGTACTTGGGATTAAACATTTGCCTAAACACGCAAACATTATTGAAAAATACTTGTAATGAGATTGAAAAACACAGAAATCTATTAAAGATTAACTTACTCAAGTAATAGAACGGTTAGTGATACAATAATGATGGCACAAATCAGATTTTTAGCAATTTACAAGTATACACCTTTAGTGGCAGCAGAATTTATTAAAATTAATCGAGAATTGTTAAACTGATGATTAATGAGTTATACTCAAAATTAAATATTTAACAATTCACTGTTTAATACTAAAATCAAACCATCAATTTTAGTCGTGACGAAGACTTATCTGAAGTGAGTTGACGTGGCAATCAATGACGTGGCAAGTCGTGAACTAGAAAAAATCCAAAAAATCACCTCGCCCCCCATTCTACTTCTTCCTGTACCTAGATGCATACGAGATAAGAGCCTAGATTGAGTGTCTCCCGCAGAGCTCGCAGAGATCTGCTTCCAGTAAACAATTAAAGGGGAGTCTGGAGAAAACTCTTACCAGGTTCCACCGCTTCTGAGATCGTAGTCTCTGTCCTTTCGCTGTGGTAGCCTCATTAACCCGACCTGGTGGGGGAGGAAAATCATTATCGTTGGCTTCTATGGTTCTCATCGTCTCACTTTTGAAGGTTGAGCACCACCTTCATCCTGCTCCCTATCACCTAGGAAGTTGAATTCACGCCAGGAAGCTCATCTAATGCAGGGAAATCCTTAGCGTGCAGTCAACTCGAGGAGTCTAGGATCTGACATATTGAACCCCATCGACTGGTCCCTAATGCGGTGAACCCAACTACCCCCTGCCTACCCTCAGCAGGCCTTAGTGTAGTCCAATGCTCTATTAGAAAGTCCCCAGCCTCGGGCCCTTGTGGGTCACCCTATCCTTATAACTTTGTAATTTAAAATTTTTTAATTGTTAATTGTTAAATTAAAATGAAAAATATTAATCATTATAAGAGATACTATAAATATAATCTGAAAACTTTAGTGGCATATATCTCCAGCATGACCAACATTCATTAAATGTAAGTTTCATTTTTTGTATCTTTTATTATATATTTTATAGAGTAGGTGCTGTCACAGTACTAGGTACCACCGGGTTGGTACTTTAATAGGTGGAAGGAAGGAGTGGCAGAGGGAGACTTATACATGTAGATGGAGATGTGCATGAAAGAGATTTTATAAATGATAATTTATTTTTAGAAGTTTCATTTTTTGTTGTTTTAATAACTATTCTTATTATTTTGCTATTACTATTGTTATTATACTATTAATTCACTAAATTTTACAGATTATAAATTATGATTAATGAAAATCGAAGAAATCGAAAAATTGGAGCTGCAACTATAGAGAATTGTATACAAAACACCAAGGGATATTTCAAATAAAATATTAAGGAATGTAACCTAACTAAAAGAAACTAACACTTCGAAATAATAAGGGACATAGTTTAGAAGAACTTAAAGAAAAAAAATCTAAACTTCAAAAGTTTCTTAAACCAAAAAGAAGAGACAAGAAAATAATAGAAAAAAGAAAGGAACTTCAAAAAGAATAAAAATATTTTTAACCAAAAATGTTATGGATACTAAGATGCCAGTAAGTCAATGGAAAATGATTATCAACTATGGCATGAGTCATTACTGTAGTATCCACAAGGTACTAGTAGATTAAAATCACATGAAATCTGCAATTTAATAAATTAAGCAGGGTACTTGACAATATTCTCCAAGACACTGAGAAAGAATAAACTATTTGACATAGAAAGTCACAAATAGATAGAAATCATAACTAATATTATATGGTTAGACCAAAGGATGAGAAAACTAGAGTATCATAAGTACGACTAACCAAAGTGTAGCTATTTAGAATGATATACGTTAAAAAGAGAGGAGATGATTTTGATGAGAGTTTAATTGGATTGAAAATGACAATAGATTAAATATTTAATTTGGGAAAATACGAGGAGTATAAAGGTATGAGAAAATAAGAGAATTATAATTGATTAATAAAATCAAGAAATTGGCAAATTAAAATGGAGAGAAAAGATAAATCGTACAGAATTCAGTAGATAGCCAAGGAATGGAAAAAATCAACATTGGAAAGATAGACAAAAGAATAACCAAAGCACATACAGCAAGAAGAAAAAGTTCTGGCAAACAGTTCAAGAAGCTCAATTTCGCATAGAGATAGAAGTAACGACCTAGAAGTGTTAGGGAAAAAAGAAGAGGAAAGCAGATAAAGTTCCTCTTAACAAACAGATGTGATTCAAAAGCAAGCTGAAGATTGGAAAATCAAACCCCAGCAATAAAATAAATGAGCCTATGATTCAAAGATTGGATTTCGACAAACACATTGATTGCTCGAGATGCTAACAGGGTGATAAAATGGAATAAAAGAAACCCATTGACTAGACTGAGGTAAAATGCCTAGGATTCGCCAAGATTATAAAGCGAATTAAGTGGTTTAAGAGGAAGTTTTCTTAATTAATCAAAAATTTGTTCATTAAATATATAGGCAAAGTACAGTAATATTGCCTTAAATTGCTCATAATCTCATCTTCCATCATCAAAGTCTTCATTATTTATCGTTGTTATCTCAAAATCGGTGCTCGAAATCTTCGTAGCATCACAAAAAGTCAAATTTCAGGTTCTGCATGTACAATCTCAGTCACATCTTGATTTAAGACTGCTGTTCTGAGGATCATCTGATAGGCTTGTACTCCATATTATTAGTTGAGATTTTATAAATCAGTGATTTTAACGATTTAAATCAGGCACTTTACAACTTTTTAAGTTTTAATGATTAACAATATAAGTTTATACTAGTAGTTTTAATCTAATAAATATTTTAGTTAGAGATGTCTTAATTAATTTTAGATTGATACTTATTAACTAAGACCTTGCCTGATTTAAATTGTTGAAATCACCGATTTATTAAAATCTCAACTAATAATATGGAGTACATGCCTATCAGATGATCCTCAGAACAGCAGTCTTAAATCGAGATGTGACTGAGATTGTACATGCTTAACCTGAAATTTGACTTTTTGTGATGCTACGAAGATAACGAGCACCGATTTCGAGATAACAACGATAAATAATGAAGACTTTGATGATGGAAGATGAGCTGAATATGAGCTATTTAAGACAATATTACTGTACTTTGCCTATATATTTAATGAACAAATTTTTGATTAATTACGAAGACTTCCTCTTAAACCACTTAATTCGCTTTAAATGCTAAGAAAGGATGGACTCCGATGGTGACAAGGATGATCATCATTGTTTGCTGCAAGCACTAGAACTCGACTCGAGAAAGTTTTAATGAAGAATTATGAGGAGAGACACGCAGCAAGGAGAAGAGGAGTAAGAGAAATTGATCAGTGATTTGAAAAACAGCATGATCACTCTAATCCCAGGCAACCATATTGTGTAGGAGACAATGGAAGCAATCACCAGGCAAATAAAGGAGCTGCAAATTAACAAAGGAAAGACAAAATAATTTGACTTACCCCCAGTGGCCGTGAATGACTAAGGAGTATAAATGATGTAAGGAAGCATTGGAAGTATGAACTGGAAGCTGGAGAATGGCAGATTCTGGAGAGATATGGAGGAAATAACAGGAGTGATAATTCCAATAAGTTGTCAAAGTAGCATGAAACACTGCAAGAATTGGGTTGCGCTAAAGATTGAGAGAAAATCTATTGTGCTGGAGATCTATGATGCTTGAAGAGCAGTAGGTAGCTTCGCAATATTTCAGAGCCGTACCGATTAAATCAGTGAATTAGCCATCAGGGTGGTAGGAAGGGAATTCAGAGTCAATAAGTTACTGATCATGGAGGAGTCAAACTAAGTGGCAGACACAGAGTATTGCAGAATTCTTTCAGCCCTTGTCCTAAAACACCTTGCGTTTGAGTCACAAGGAGAACCCGTATTTCAAATATTTGCAAAAGATTGGCTAAGCATGCAAAGATATTAACTTATGTTCAACATGGAGGTTTGACACAATAAAATGGAGATTGGTAGATCGGGGATAGCGATACAGGAAGATGAAGTGGAAAGAGATCTGGTAAATAAAGATGAGATGATATGGCAGCTAGCTAACGAGGAGATGGGCACAGACTTGACACATTTCAACCAATCAATTAATGGATGGGAAATAAAATAATCTAGAGGGAATATCCAAGAGGAGAATTAGAACAAGAGTTCACACTTTGAAGAAAAATTATGCTAAATAATCGAAAAGGCATAAGGAATAGAAGTGTACCTGTCCAAGAATAATACTAAGCCAATTCAAGATGGAGAAGAATGTAAAGATACAGGAGTGAGACCAGCAGACAGGAATGACGATGTGGAAGCATAGGTCCCATTCGTCAAGCATGAAAATAACAAGGAAGATGATAGGCATCTTAAATATATCCAAGAAGCAGAGGATAAAATAAGAGAGGAACCGCCTTAGAACAGAGTATCTTAATTCTCTGAATATCTACATTTATATTTGTTGGTATTTTGAAAATGTGATCTAATCTTGCACTTATTTAATTTACCCTAAGTATTTATTGCTACTACTATCTAATTAAATATTTTTTTATTCTCACATTAATTTACAATATTCCCTATTAATTTTTTTTTATTAATTTTATGCATAACAATAATAAGTAATTTCTAAAATATTTTTAAATATTTTATTTTTCTTATCATTATGAGTTACATATAAAACAAGTTGCTTTATTTAAAAATAAATACAATTTATTTAATGAAATTTTTTATATTTAAAATCATTAATTGACGAATTATATTAACTTAAGATATTTATTGTTTACACTGTCTATTAAAAATAAAATTGTATTTTAAGATTATATTTTAATTATTTAATCTTACTCTATATTACAACTTAGCTAAAAGTTTTAATGAATGTTGTATTATCACTTTTTTTTCGCCTCAATTGAATCTACAACATTTATAGTAAAACTAATAATTGGATAATCAAAAAAACATATATCTGCTCAAGATACTTATAGAATTTAAGAATTACTATTAAAAAGGTAAAGAATAATGATACTTAATGAATAATAATTTATGAATATAAGTTTGTGTATATTACAAAAAAGAATATATAGAGAATAGAGTTAAAGTAAAGAATAAAAATTGAAAAATCAAAGAGGAGTATGCAGAGCCAACTAGACATTTATACCATTGACTTTAAACCCATTTTTTATTTATAAAGTCACATTAAATAGCAGTTTATTTAAGATTTTCAATAATCACTATAAATTTAAGTACTTTTAATGAGCTTTTATTTATCTTTTACATTCTTTTGATATTTAAAATTAGTATTTAGATTATTTTTAATTCTACTTTCAACTACTTAGTTAAAATTTATAATAAAAATCGAGATATTATAAAGAGATTATTTAATAAAAATTGAAATAATTAGATTATCACCCATAATTAGCTAGTGAATTTAAAAAATAATAATTCCTAAATACATCTTTTATAAGCAAGATTCTCTTTCTGGTGAAAGAGATAAAGGGACAAGACACGTATTAATATTGCTAAAGTATAATTGATTTGGGGAAATACAAAAATAAAAATATAACTGTAGATATATATAATCATAACTGCCACTAATTTGATCATCTTTTAATTCTAATTTTATAAGTACACTTTTAATTTTAACTTAAAAGATTAAATAATTATAACCAAGATTGTACAGTTGTACGATTGTACAGTTGTACGATTGTACAGTTTTAGTTTTAATTATTTTTTTTTAAATAATTGTAAAAATCTGAAAGTGATTTATTATCAATTAGGAATTAATAAATTAAATAGTAGTAAGGGAGAAATTTCTCTAAACTAAACACAAATACATCAGTGTCTCTATCGCAAACCCCAAAACCCTTCCGCTGTTTCTACATGGGTTCTTGTGTATTTTGATTATTCCGCTGCTATTAGTGAGTATCCCAGTCCGAGTATCATCGATCACTTTCCCGCGCTGTGTCTCCACTATCACCTGTCCTGGGTCCTTACCGGTCCTGTTTGTAGCCGAAGATTAGTGTAAGAATGTTTGAGTCACCAAGATGGTATAGTGAGAAACTAAAGATGCATAGTCTTGAACGGTGCTGCTTCAGTGGCATACGGTACGGTGTCCTTTGGACCCAGGTCGGGTAATAGTGGAGACACAGCGCGGGAAAGTGATCGATGATACTCGGAGAGAGATAATCACTAATAGCAACGGAATAATCAAAATACACAAGAACACATGTAGAAACAGCGTAAGGGTTTTGGGGTTTGCGATAGAGACACTGATGTATTTGTGTTTAGTTTAGAGAGATTTCTCCATTACTACTATTTAATTTATTAATTCCTAATTTATTATATATCACTTTCAGATTTGTACAATTATTTTTTTAAAAAAACTAATTAAAACTAAAACTGTACAATCGTACAACTGTACAATCGTACAACTGTACAATCTTGGTTATAATTATTTAATCTTTTAAAGTTAAAATTAAAAGTGAACTAATCAAATTAGAATTAAAACCTGATAAAATTAGTGGCAGTTATGATTATATATATCTACAGTTATATTTTCATTTTTGAATTTCCCCAAATCAATTATACTTTAGCAATAGTGTAATAGATTGGGCTGGAAGAAGAGTGTCTTGACAATATAACAATTTTATTATATTTCTTTATGATTATTGAAAAACATAATTTAAATCCGCTTGTATTTATATCTTACTACAGTCTATATCTTTATGTTTATCATAAATAGCATAAGGATATATATTAGAATACTTTTTTCTAAATTTATTTTTTTGATAAAAAAATAAAATTCACGTTCATATTCTAATGTTATTTTACTAATGTATATATTGTTGTTACCTTTTTAATTTTTATAATTATACAATTTTTGGTTTAAACTTTTGATATTTAACTTCAATCTTGAATTTGATTAATGAATTCAATTATTATTTAATTCCTTTGTAAAGTTTCTAGTAACCATTAATTTTATAGATATTCATTGTTACTTTCTTATTTTTAATCAATACCACGAATCAAATATATAAAATTTCATTTTCCTTCCATATTATGCTTTATATCTAAAAATTATAATATTCTTGGTTGTTAGTAAGATCGAATATTATATATTATTTTACTTCTTAGGCTGTGGCTAATTTTAATAATTTCTTTATCATTTTCTTAAGCATTATAATTCTTAAATAGAATAAATTATATATAAATATTTAGCAATTGATTTTTAGAAAATTATATATATATATATATATATATATATATATATATATATATATTCTCTAATTTTATGAGAAACTTAATCCATTTTTTCTAAATATATTAGTAAATAATTTTAAAGTATTTTTATGTGAAATCCTTAAATATATTGTTAAATAAGTTTTAATTATTTTCATAGTTAATAATAGTATTATCATGAAGAATGATTTTAGAATTGAAAAGATAGGTAAGTATTTTTCATGTATTTACTTAAATTAATTTGAATAAATCTTGAAATCTAGGAATGATAAAATGCTACTAGTGTTAGCATTTTAACTATTATGTTTATATTATTTATACTATAATCGCATAATTCGAATTATTTTAGCAAGTTGTTAAATATTTATTTTATTAACATTAACAGTAGTTATTGATGTTAATTACTGACTTTAACTATTCGTAATCTAAATATACAATTCTATCATAAAAAGTGTTTCTTCTGCTACTCCTAAATTTTGTTATTTATGCATTTTCAAACTTTTAATTAAGCTAGTAAAATACGATAGCTAGTTGATATCATTTAAAAATATATATAATTGATTTAATAATTTGTTTTATAAAACCAACTTCATATAAAGTAATTATATTGGTATTTTAGAAATAAATATGCGTAAAATAAATAATTTTAATGATTTAATATGCCATAATTTATTAGTCAAAATGAGAGTCCTTAATAGTTTGATTATGAAAATTATTAATTTTAACCCAAAATTGAGTTTTTGTTTATGATTTCTATTTCTTGCTGTTTTTTTTTGGAAATTTCCCATTTTAATTGGTCAATATTACACGTATTAAGAATTATTATTTTGAATTATAATAGTTTCATAAAAAACAAATTCTAACATAATAAATAAGAAAAATATGAGAATATATCTCAATTAAATTAAGAGATTGTGTCGTTAACAACTGTAATGCGTTACGCCATCACAAAAACTGAAAGAAAGAGATCATCTCAATCCAAGCAGCGTTGAATGATGAGCCAGAGCTATATTGAGCCCTATCAAGACCAGGAGTAAAGCGTGCTTTATTTATAGAAGATAAAGAAGAGGAAAGCATCACATTTTTTTTTTACAGATTCTCTAATGATGGTATACCATATCAGAAACGCTAATTTATAGCTGTTACTCGAGTTACTCAAGTGATGTATAGGGAGTTAAATTCTCTTCAAAAGTATTTGGCCTAGATCTTATTGAACATCTGTGCTCATATTACTAATAATGAACATCTCCTAAAAGAGCAACAATGATAGACATTAATTAACATTTCTCTGAGCTACAATAGCAAGAGTAATTTAATTGTCTCTCCAAAGGATAATTCCTATTCTTTTTTTGTCTCGTCGTGATTTGAGCTATTTTATTATATACTAAAGATGCTGCAACTAGTTACTCTAAGTGTTGTTACTAGATCCAACTTTTGATGTAAAGAGATACTTTATGTAGTTACGCGGAATTATATGACTACTTACAGTCACTGGTGTTTCTAGTTACACGTTGGGGAGTGTCAAGGATCATATCCATAGTATCTTAGAACTTTAGTAACTTCCACAGCCTACCTTGGAAATATCTGCAACAATCCATTCCTAGGCTACTTATGCACTTTAACTAAGCTACTCACTGAAATATCAATTTACTGAGGCTGCAGCTTCAGTTTTTGGTAATCGCGTATTATTAGTAACATGCCCTCAGAGATTCATAAAGATTTAGGCCCAATTTTTTGAATAAATTTACTCCCCATATTGCTTCTCATATACTCGAGTAATCATGGACAAATTATATCTAGCCGGTTGTCATCTATCACACGCTATATCTCAACAGTGAGATGAAGTGAAGTGCAAATGTACTCTTAAGTGAACCATTTATTCTCGTTGAACTATATGTTGCGATGTATCACAGACGACAATTACTCTGTGTGCGATGAGTACATATAGTACAATTGCAAAATTTATTGCAATGATGAAGCTCTTCTTAGTTGCAGTGCTTTCGTCATCTTGCTCCTACTTAGTGAATAATTCCCATTTTTATCATGTTTATTATATTAAATTTGTTTTAATTATGAAAGTATTATATATAATGCATATTAAATACTGAAATTAAATTTTGATGTATTTTTTAATTGAAAAGCATATTTATAATTTATATGAAATAAGATTATACAATGAAAAATATGAATCTTTATAAATTGAGATAATCTTAAGTTTTTTAGTTTCTTTATATTGTTTTTTATAATTCTATAAATTAAATTTTTAATATTCAAGATAGATAATAAAATTGTAATATTTATGGTGAGTTGGCAAACTCAACATAGATGAGACAACCTGCAAGTGGTTAAGGTTGACTGATGAAGTCATAAGTCAAAAGGATGAAGTAAAAATCTAATTAAAATTTTTGTAATTGACTTAAGACCCATTTCTAACTCCCGTAAACTCATTATAACAAAAAATATTTTTCATAATTGCTACTTTAAATATAAGGGCAATTAGAACTAATTACGATTTAAATTAATGGAAAGTTTTGATAATTTAATCTAAAATATATCAAGACAAAATATTCATCAACAATTAAGTGATAAGCATTATCATTAAAGTTTGAAGAAAAAAAATACATTTTAATGACTTATAACCAAATTAAGATATAACGCAGTGACACCTAGAAATATTCAAATTATGCAAAAGAGTTGCTCAAAATTTTTTTAAATATTTTAATTAGAAAAGGCAAAGAAATAAATGACTCTTAGAATTATTGAGATAAAAACAATAAATTAGATCTGATAACTCACATCACTAAAAATATATTCCATTATCTTTGTGATTTTATTAAATTTTAATTTTTATAATTTGAATAGATTAAGAATGAATTTTTAATCCAAAAACTCGCAATTTAATAATTTATAACACTTCACAAGGAAACATAGAGATTATTTTTTTAATTAATTGGAATTGTAATATATAGTTATAAATTGAAAATATACTGCCCTAATTTTAATATATTTCCATAAAAGAATAAATATTTTAATTATAGAAAACAAATCAAGCTATTCAATTCATAAATAATATGATTATTTATCAATAGTTTTTTATAAAAATAAATAAATTATGTTAATTAAAAATTAGAATTTACTTTATACACCTATATTAGGCATTTTTTCAATATTTTTATTAATAATTGATTTATTTCTAGCTCTATTTATTAAATAATTTTATAATCCAAAAGTTTCCTTCCAATAATGATACCATTAATACAAGAAAATTACATATATTCTTAGAATTATTAAGAAAGAATTTATTATTTAGAATATATTTTCGTATTTAACTCTATAAAAGTATGGGGAATAATATATTTTTGATTAGAAGATGTTAAAATAAATTAATTAAAGTTTAAATAATCAAAGAAGTGACTTTAATTATTTATGTTTTTAATTTAAATTAATTTATACATAGTATGATAATAAATAATAGGTAAATTAACATTTCTCAAAAGATAATTAATTATTTTTAATTACATATTATTTATCTAATATCATATGCCTAATAAAATTATTATTATTATACTTAAAGTTAATAATGCCTTATAACGAAATAATTATATGAAAATTGCAAATGAAAAAATGCTCATAATTTTGATTTAACTTTATTTTTTACATTCATAATTTTTATAAGAATTAATACCTATAAATAACTAAAGAGAGTATATAGCTTAAAAATAGCCAATCCATAAGGTAATCATTGCAATGCAGATAGTACTTTTTCTTTTTTAAATTATTATTTATGCTTAATAAAAAATAGTTTTCATCACGAATACTTTGATGCATTTAGTACATGAAATATGTGCTTAAATTAATTTTAGCTTGTTTAAAGCTTAATTAGAAGCAAAATAGTTTAAGAATTATCGTCTTAATATACTTATTGTTATTAATGATGCCAAATCTAATAATAGATTCAATTATTAATTACTATTAGCATCAAAGTTTTGAAAAATTTAAATCACAATAGTAGATAGAAATTTAATTTATTATAAAATATTGTTTGAAAATATAATTATTGCCATTAAATTGATTAGGTAATTAGGAGGCAACCAAATAATTCGTGAGATTTTTGAAGCTATTATATATATATATATATATCTCTAATTCTACTTTTATGGAATTCAGAGTAATTCTAACTACCATTACAGGAAAGCGTCATTAATTGAAGGGAATACTTAACTTATATTGAAATGTCAATATAAGACTAATTCTCAAGATAAATATAGAGCAATACCCCTTATGAATTTTGTTTAGGAGTGGTATAAAAATAAATTGCTATTTTATCTCAGGAAACTTGTTAATTTATGATTTCCTAACTCAATGAGATAACTCTTGCGATTTCATTGATGACATTTGCACTACTGTAATTTTAGATATTTTAATTAACTAAATTAGATATCACATTAAAAATATTAAATCTATGTTACGAAGTTAATTTTTGGAGAAAGTGAAATTCTGTTCAAATTTATTATTAAGTGGATCAGAGTCCGAATATCGAATAACTAAATATCTCAAATCTAATAGTTGAAAAAATAGGCTTCACTCTATAGCATTTAGCATTTTATACAAAAAGGTAAAACTTATTAAAATTTTAAATCTACACACTATTCAATTTAAAGGAGGTGATCTTTTAACTACAGAATGTGTTTGTTTCAGTGAAGAGAAGAAGAAGTATAAGTATGACACAAGAAGAATATAATCGTTATAATCTATATAATTAACCAGTGAACTTAAATTAATTGATACAAGTTAAAATTGCTATTTATAAAAGAAATCTTTATGTTGAGTGTGGAGATGGGATTGTTTTATCTGTTAACTTTTATAAATCTTGCCTAGTTGGGTACTTCTATGGCTCAGTCATAAAGCAATTTTATTATTTGGATATGAATAGAATATAGCATTTTTATTGCTCTTCAATGAAGCAAGAAGAAGAAGCAGACAGAGGATTATCTTATTTTAACAATTCAACTAGCTATTTTAAAAAGCAATAATTATTCTCTGATTGACCTTCTTTTAGCTATTGCATAATAGATCGGTCAACATATAACACATTTGATGAATTAAACCATATTTATAGAGATATATTATGAGAAAATTTGAGGCTTTAATTACATTTTGCGGGCAGGAATGAATAAACTTATAGAATTAGAGATGTCTAATAAAATAAATTTATAGATATTACAATAATTTTCCAAAAAACAAGTAAATAATCAAAAATATAAAAATATAACTTTAATGCAAGTATTAATTTTTTTCATTATTTTTATTGTTTCTTGAGCTATTGGGAATAAATCTTAATTTTTAAAAATAAACAATATTTTTAAAAAGCATTTCGATATTAAAGTTTACAATATAATAGGTTATTAAAGCAATCAATAAGAATAATTGCTTAAATAAATTTACTAATCAGATTGGACAAATAATGATTATCTTAAAAAAAAAAGTCTATATAAGTAATATATAAATGAAAGATGATATATCTAAAAAAAAGAGTTAACTTAAATATATTAGCCAAGTCAAAATAATAAACCAAGACTTTGCTCATCAATATAAATGAAATTTAAAATAATAATTATAGAATATCTGCATTTTTGATTATTAAAGATGAATTACTTAAATATTCAAAATTTCTCTTAATAGTAAGTTCTTCAAAATACTAGAATCTCTCATTTTTAAGTAATTATGGCATTATTTGTTTTATCTAATGGGAAATTTATTGTTATTAAGTATGCTTATAGCAATCATAGAGTTAAATTTATTGAGGAATGGAAATAGGTATAAATTTTTTTACTTTATTCCTAAATTTCAGTTTAGCCAGAAGCACCCAAATTAGGAATCTACTCTTAGATCAGATATATGTATAAAATTCCTTATTTTTGTTAAAATTTTAATTAATAAATTATAGAAGGACATTGTAATAAGAATTAAGCGCTTTGAGCAAAGTAAAAATGATTGATAATTAATTTAAAATTAAAAATAATAGTTAATCTACAATGACAAAGTCTTAATTACCTCTTTTTATTTTTCTCATAATCTCAAGCTTCATTATCTTGATGATCTCTCTATAAAATCTCGTGATCAAACATTAGGTTTTGCATTTTCATAACGTTAAAAGTATTGCTTATTAAGATAAAATAGTAGCGAGTTCGGTCAAATCACAATTTAATAGTTACATTCTGATCATCAAAGTGAAAGATTAGTCTCCATTTATGTCGATGATTTTTAATAATTCTGATAATTCAATTTAAATTACTAGGTTTTAGCTTTAATTAAAAACATTAAATTTAAATGTTATTAAGTGTAATTAAGATATCCCTTTATTAATCGTAAATTAATATAATAAAAACTTAATACATTAAATCAAGCAAAATTTTATTCTTATCTTGTTACTTAAATTGAATTCTCAGAATTATTAAAAATCATCGATTTAAATGGAACTTGACTTTATTTTCAGTAATATTTGTGTCACTCATAAATCATGATGTGACCGTACTTACTACTTATTGATCTTAAGATATTATTCTTTTAACACTTTGAAAATTAAAAACCTAATGATCTCGAGTTTTTATAATCAAGATACTGAAGGTTATGAGAAAAATCATAGTAAAATAACTGTATATAGTTAAATTAAGTTATTGATTAATTAACTATTAATACTAACTCTCAGATAACATAATTATCTTTAAAAATTAAAGAGTTTTGTTACAAATTAGCATTAAACGTGATGTATTATTTCATGTCACAGTTATAAGTAATAATTAATAAAGAAATTAGATATTGGTATGCGATTAAAGATATTTTGGAAATTTAGATCGCCATTCTAAAAACAATAAATATTCGATAAAATTTATGAGAAATGGCGAAAATTTATCACAGATCACAAAAGAGGCAATTCAATTGGAATATATTCAAGAATAATAGAACATGATACAGTTACGCAAATATGAGAGAGGGAGGCATTTGACAAAATAATTGCAAATGAGAGACTAATAAACGCAAAATACTTCACTTTGCATTTGACGATGACATACAAAACTTGAAAATGCTTTAAATAAATTTAATGTCAATTCCAAACATGTCATTTTAAAGTACCACAAATTAAAATTATTCATTTCCAAAACCCTCATGGATCCAATACTCTCAAACACCTTTAAATCATTAAATATTGTTCACCACATTTTAAATTAGTCATATATTATAAGGATAGTTTTATAAATATTATTGTAGTATTGTAGAGCTCCGCACAAATAGTTTTAATTAGAGAATATCTCGTAAAAATGCTAAATATTTTTTAAGCATATATATATATAAACCCCAATACGTATGTGCATAAGAATTTGATAAGTGCGTAAACGAATTTAATTAAATGTGTTAATACGAAATAACGTGGATTATAAAATTAAAGTACTTTGTAGTAGACGGATATGACCTCCCGAATTTTGGAATTTCTCGGAAAACCGCGTTTTTATTTTGCCCTTGATTTTTGCAGAATTAAATCGAGCGAAAATCGTAGAGCAAGAATTAAAAAATGAAAATGAAAATCGGAAATGTGGTCGCCGAAATCTTTTTTAATTATTGAATTAAAAATGTGGAAAAAAATGAGGCATATTTGAATATTTGAAATAAATTAAATTAATAATTAAATTAAAATTAAAATTAAATATAAGACACTATGGAAAGTTTGGGTTTTTTTAAAGTTTAGTTAAATTAAATAATAGTAGGGGTCTTGACTTTGTAATTCCACATAATTTTGAATCATCATTGCTATAATCTTAGCTTCTATTTTATTTTTAAATATTTAAATATTTTGGCAAGTGAACTAGAACATTTTCTGGCTTTAAATCTCTGTGAATTACATTTTTATCATGCAAATTTATTTAATTAGAATATTATCTGGTTTAAGATCTCTGTGAATATATTTTTTGGCAGGGTAACGGTGGCTTTACAAGCAAGATTTAAATTTAATTGGTTGAAGGCATTCAATAGAATGATTATTAAATAGAGTAAGAAATCTAAACATTTCTAAGTTTTTTTAATTTAATATTATAATTTAATTTATTAATTCACATATTATCTGAGTTGGGGTCTTGGAGAAATTTGAATATTCATTTTTCAAAAATTATAAACTAATTAAATTTGTCTTTGTTGATTTCCTTTCATTAAGCTTTAGAATTTGAAAAATTCCAGGTCTTATAATTTCCTTTGAAAATTATGATATATTATAAATTACTGTTTAAATAAGACAAGTGAAATGAATGAAATTTCTAATCATTTTAATTATTAATTAAATTATATATAAAATTTTGTGAAGTCTATAGGCATTACATTAGTTTACCTAATTTTTTAAGCTTAATTTCCACAATTGCATTATTTTTCCTTAAAAACTTCAAAAAATAGTCTATCATAGTAATACTTAAAGAATACTAGTAAAAATAAAAATGGTTAATTTTACCTAGGCATTTAATTTAGCCTAGCTTATAAAATAGTTTTAAATAATGATAAAATTAAATATAATTTCAAGTAAATGTAAATGGGAAATAAATAGTAAAATAAGAGTTATTATAAAATGAAGGTTATTATTATAATTAAATTAAATGCTCATTTAGAAAGCCTATTTGATTATTGTATTAATTTTGGCTTTACAATTAATGCAACTTTATTGCAATTTGTTTACTTATGCTCATAATTTTTGTTAATTGCCTTGGATTTTATAGATTTATCTTAGTAATTTTTGGGTTCTTTTACCTGTACAGATTTTTTCTATAATTTTGTATTTAATTCATGATATTTATTTTAGTAGGCTTCTCTTGAAATGTATAATTAGCCTCTGAGAGATAAATCGTTGAAAAATTTGGAATCTGAGTGTTTACTTTCCACGAATTCTGTGAATTTTTACCACTTTTTGCATGTTTATTCATAATTGAGACCGGCGTAAAAGTTTGATAATAATTTTGAATATTAAAGCCCAACATGATTTTTATCATGATTTTCCTTCTTTAAACAGTAGATTTTATTTTCTTAACCTAAATAATTCTCAGCAAAGTCAAATTATGAAATTTAAACCCTTTTAATAATGCCGTTTGCATCTTCTGGGATAGCTGTACGAGTTATTTTCTGAATGCAATCATTATTTCTGTAAAAATGCCACTCATTTTGGAATTTTTTAAGTACTAAAAAGTTATATTTGGCATGATCAAATAGTTGAATAATAAGCACAGATGCTTTGTATTGGTTTAATTAATCAATTAAATCGACTCCTTTATTTTAAGTAGTACGTATCTAATACTTTGAAAATCTATCAATAACAGAAAAGTAAAAATATTCATTTAATTCATTTTAGATGAGTCCATAAACTTAGGCGAATTCAAAAGATAAATTGTATGTCAACATATTTTTTATATGCTTAATATCATTCAAGGAAAATACTAGTTACTGAATTATTTATTCTCTGCAAATATATTTATTATTGCACATAACTTGATTGAAAGCATTAAATAATTCAATTAATTTTGAAGGATTTCCTAATTGTAATTTATCAATCTTCTTTAAACAAGTGAAATCATTGTTCTCGCAGTCACTGGCAGTTTCATAATAATATAATTTTCCTTGAGTAATAGTGCTTGAGTAAGAAGATTATCCTGTAAAAATAATTTTTGGAGTAATATTAAACATCTCAATAATTTGATCATACTCTAAGTGCTTATAATCTTTTGGTTTTTCAGTTTAAATTTAGCTAGGAATTTCTAAAGTTTAAATAACTTATTTGCTTTAAACATAGGATATGCGAGAACCTGCAGGTAAACTTTGGACTTTTTGATTAACATTTTAAATTTCTTAATTTTTCTATTTCATTTAGTTATCAAGGGTTTGTTTACACCTTTCAAGAAAGCTAAGTTCATGATTAATTTAGTTTGTTTAAACTTCATAAATGCCTCTCTTATGCATTTCATCGTTAATTACACACTACAAGTCCCGAGGGTTTAGTGTTTTAACTTCACTTTCATTTCTAATAATTTAATTCTTCTTATTCGAAGGTTTCTAAATTTAATTTGCTAAGAAGCTGGTTGATAATCTAGAGGTTGACATTAAAATTGAAAATTTGGTAGAGAAAAGTTGAAAAAAAATAACTTAGTTAAAAGTTTAATTTGGTTTTGAAAATATAAATTATTATAATTTTCGCCTCACTTAAATAGGCTCATATTTTCCTAAATATTCAAACGACTGAATATTGAGCGATTTCAGCCAATTTTTCCACCAAATTAATTGAAAAAGGCGAATTTCGCTTATTTTGGCTATTTTTTTTGCCTAGTTTGGTTAAAAGTTCAAGGTAAAAGTATGAAATTTTGAGAATTTAGAATGAAAATTTTCAATATAAACAATTGACAAAGTCACCAATTTTATAATAACGATTTCTTACTTTTTTTATTTTCTTGATATATTTATTGCGAAAATCGCTCTAATTTCCTTACTTTAAAAAATCGCTTTTTCAATTTCTTTGTACTTTACCTTACAGAGTTGAAAGCCCAAACCCTTAATTTTAATAAACCCTAGTTCTCAAAAATCGCCATTTTAATTTAACTTCTCTCGTTTTCAAGGTACCTACTTTAAAAAATGGCGAACTCCAACCTATAAAAATCGTGAATAATTATCAAGAAATTCGAGATATTTAAAATGTAAGAGCCTTGCAAATTTCATTTCAAATTCAATTAACTTTTCTTAATTCAACTTAAAAAGCTCTCCTTAATAATATTTAATACTCGCAAAAATCGAATTAAATTAGGCCACTCTTGTTAGCAAGCACCGCTTATTAACCTCGCACTTTCGCCTAGCTCACAAATCTTTTAGCGAAATCGATTCCAAGGCCGCTGTCAACACGTGATAAAAGCAGCGCCTCACCAAGTTCTAGTTGATCCTGCTAATATTCATGCCCAGCTCTTTCATGAATGCTGCCCAGTAGCCCCTAAAAAGGTGAACTCCAAGCGACTTACTTTGATTACGCCTTGGTATTCAGAGGGTTCAAGTCTCGATTTTTGATCCAAGAGTACATCAATTCAACAGGTGCGATTCTATAGTGATAAGGCCCTAAAAACATTATTGGCAAAGCCAAATCCAGGTACTTATTCATAATACTTTGTGATCTGTGGTAAGGTGCATTATCAAGTAGAATTAAAGTATTTTCTCTCCAACTAGTGTCAACTGAATCCAATACATTAACTAGTTTACATAGGAAGTACATAAATGAGTGCTAGTTAGTTCTTCCATGATTAACTGTATAGTACAGCTCTCCTGTACTTGCAACTCCAATAATTAAATTCATTTATTTTAGTCTCTGTGAATTTGTAACTCTATTTTTTACATAAGGGGCAGTCCACCCTCTGTGTCTTTAATCAGTTTAATTAAGAGTTGATTCATCAATATTGATTATTCTCCTACCCTTACTTAAGTGTTCCACGAATTATTGAGCTGCATACTATCTTTATAACTTGCTACTATTGCTGTTATGCAATGTTGAAATCTACTTGATTTATTTATAAGTCATCATTAATTCATTCTTCAAAAGTCTTCTTATCATTTACCTGCTACACCTTAACTAAATATTCTTCTGTAAACTGTGCTGTATATCAGAAACCTGCACTGGTTAAATGTTAAACATTAACATATTCACAATATGAGTGCGTGCTCTGCTATGCAGTTTCTTATACTTGCCTCTATTAATTTATTTTAGATTCCAAAATTAAGCTTTCTTGATTGGGCTTTTTAGGTACCTTCTTAATTTATAGTATGATATACCAAGTCTATCCATTATTTAGAGGTAAGTTAACTTTTCTGTAACTCTTAATCTAAGTGACTATGCAAGTTTAAGTTCCTTCTCTTACAATTATTTCTCCTTTCTAAACTACTTTTGTAGTCTACGAGGAACTATTGCATTCAATTGTGTGTGCTAACCAAAAATCGGAATTTAATCTTTTACTTTATGATTCTCAATAACTTTGGCTTCAAGAGCTTTTAAGTCGAAATCTTAACCAGGTTCCATCAAACTCTAGGGTTCTAAATCTGATTGCTTATACTCAGTGTAAAGCTTTAACACTAGCTAACCAAGAGTCTTAATTTAATTATCATTAAGTAATGATTCATTAGCTCCTTTTTTAATACTTTCTCTATATTTTTGTTTAGGATCAATGATAAATCCATCGATTTCAAACTCTGAAATTTCATCACGAATCTCATTAAATAGTGAAATCATATCATTTTCACTTACTTCTTCTATATTCACATCTGCAAGAGTTATGTTTCTCTGGTAAAGCATGTTAGTTGTTAAGTATTCTGCATGATTTTGAAAATCTTCTGAACCACTGGAAGAGCTCTGCTCTTCACTTGAACTATTACCATCATAATCTTTATCTTCCAACTTGAAGAATTCTGAGAGTCTTGACTGTCGTTTCTAATAATATGATTCCATAGACGGATTCCTAAATTTAATAATAATGAATTCTCTTGGTGCTGGTAGGAATTCCGCTAGCTGAAATTGGACCGTGCTGGTAACATTTCATTATCATAAAAAGCACTCTCTAGTTTTAGTAACGGTAGTGTCTTCCTGAATCGAAATTGACCTATAAAAAATGGTGAAAAGCACCTAACTTTTAAATTTTAATGAACCAAGGATATCTTACTGGTATCAATGTTCTAGAACTCGCCCAGAAATGCAAAAGTAAGAAAGAGCTATACAACTTTCTTGCCCAAGACTGCCACGCTTTCTTACCCAAAGCAGACTCCACCAGCATTTATTTCCTTAAGTAAATCATAAGAGCAGAGAAAGAAGTAACGATTAACTTATCCCTGTAACTGTTATTATAGTATGTAAGAAGAGACGCAGTCAAAGTGTCAGCAGTGCCTCAAATCGATGGACTTACAGTTTAAGACTTTCTCGATTATGCAAGAGGATCTGCAAGACTGCTGTAATATTTGCCAGATGAACGAGATTGTGTCCACCTAGACAGATAATGGATCTGTGACTTGCTCTTCACCCTAGACACCGACGGTGTCTCCTAGATATTCATGATGCAATGCTCTAACGAAGAGAAAAGCTAGAGTAAAACAGAGATCTCTTTATAGAAATGAGACCCGAGTTCGTGGACGCTCTCAGCAGATGTCTTAACTTTAGCAGTAAGTTTACTCTGTCTTAATTTCGTGTGTAGCTGAGCGAGGTAAGGCTGTGAATCTAGTAAAGGATTCATCTAAAAGAAAGAGAACTCTTGATTAATTGGAGGAGGTAAAAGATTATGAATAAGCTTTAAATAAGATAAGCAGGAATTCTTGCAGTAAACTAAAAAGTTGAAACAAGATCATGACAATTTGGAAAGTGAGTTGCTTGACTTACGCAAGATGAGAGACCAGTTTATGCTCAATAACAACTGATTGAACCTGCTTAGCGCAGCCGAGAACTTCAGATTCTGAATGCTGCTGCTTCTTTTCCTCCATGAATCTCTATATGCTTAATAGCAAAAACTTATATGGTGAATTGCTTAAAAAATTAAGATAAATCTCATATTCTTAATCTTGGTTTTCTCTCTGGATTTTTGTGATTTATGTCGTTTTTAAAGTGCCTTCTCTCACTAGAGGCTGCCTTCATCCATCTTTCCATTGTCTCTTCACTCTCTGGCAGCTCTGTATAAGTGCAAGTGAATGTTTTATCTCTGGCACTGCGACGAGTATAATGATCTCAAGTCTTATTTTATTCTTTGATTTAGTCAAGCTTTTATTATCCTTTCACTAATCTTCTCTTTGAACTTGTAGTACTGCTTTTATTTTTGGATCTCTCTCTGCTTTGAGCCTTAGTAATCTCATGGTGCTACCGCTTTAAATTCTTGTGCACCAATTTCTATACCTCTTCAAACGGTTGTTTTGCAGCACTGGATTTAACTCATCTTCTCTTCTATTACCTCTATGAGAGTTGGTTAATAAAAACCCAATTTACTTTATTCAGTTGGTTCTTCAACTGAGACAGCTTCTTTAAGTTCCTCAACTTTTTCTTTCTTCTCTTCTTCAATTGGATGGATTGCTTCGTTATAAGATTTCTCAGTGAGCCTTATAGGTGTTCAACAATTTCTCGTACCTTCTTATCATCCTCATTCTTATTGGAAAGTTCTGCAGTTATCTATTCTTGAGGCACTAAGTTTGATTCAATTGAATTTTCCATTGCTTCT
Organism: Oxytricha trifallax; assembly: GCA_000711775.1. NCBI lineage: Eukaryota > Ciliophora > Spirotrichea > Sporadotrichida > Oxytrichidae > Oxytricha > Oxytricha trifallax. Next base: position 6,959 of record ARYC01001382.1, on the reverse strand, counting down.
TATTGATTTTACAAAATTGATTATACCAAATTGTACTTGCGATCAAGATTAAGGTCTGCTTCATTTTACTCCACTACGAGCAGCTGCTCTGCACTACTTTTAGAATCTAGTTTATATAACACTCTCTGCCATCTACCTTTGGTGTTGAGCTTACCAATCCTACCAATGATTTTTCTTCAGATCTTTTTGTAAAAACATCAGCGATAATTAAATATGAGCCACCATTTTGATTGATTTCATCATTCGTTTAAATGTCTGTGCCTCTACCCTTTGCTTCATTCAGCAAGTAAATTCTATAGTTCTTGCTTGCATTCTTCATTAAATACCTGCCTTCAAGGGTAGCTTCAATTACAGCAGCGTGGCCGTGGCTGAAACTTGTGAAATCGCAGCCTGAATATTAAAGGCCTTATTCAATAGTGCTGTAATTTGCAGAGGCAACAATTAAAACTGGGGAATTCGCTACTTAATCCTTTATGATTTCCTTGATTGTTTTCAAATAGTCTCCTTGATTTGAGTTCACGAGCAAGTCTGGCAGCTAAGTTTTCTTGTCTCCTTACAACTTATCAAGTGTAGGGAACACCACAGGCGTGCTTGACAAAGCCAAGTTAAGGCAATGTTATTCGGTTTGAGAAAGATGGCTGCCTGAAAAACCAACAATACTTTTTGCTTGCTTGAAGAGATTGAGCTAGTTTACAATGTTTTCACTGGAACCATCTAATAAAATCCAATCGTACTCATCAACCAGCACGATACTCTCGTGCCACACACTCATGAATTTAGGGTTCTTCGTTTATTTCTTCAGTTGTGGCTGAGTAAAGAAATAAATACCTGCGCTTCTTGCAATGAAATTAAAGTTTGAATTAAGAGCCATTGCACTAATTAACTTTTAGAATTTCTTGAAATCCCTCTATACCAATTGCTCATTCTTACCAATTATGATTACGGATAGCTTGGTTTTAAGAGCTATAAGAATGGCTAGCGCAATAGAAATTAAGGTCTTGCCATTTCCTATACCAAAATGAATTAAATGGCTTGACTTTAAGTTATCGCAAATGTAGTTAATGCACAAAACTTGTGAACTATACAACTTAAATCCAAGATTTTGCTGCAGTTTTCTAAATCTTCACTCACACTCAACCTTTCATTTGGAGGCTTTTAATTGAAAGTCCTTGCTAATTAGTGCATAATGTTAACATTCTCAAAGAGTAAAAGTAGTTCTGCAACAATTTTATCAGAGAATGCTTCCATATTGCGAGGAAGCTGCAAAATTCGTTGAATTTCAGAACAGTCACCATGAAGGCAGTTTTCAATAATGTTGCTTGTAAGACTTACATTCTTTTCGACCTAAGCTTCTATTAATTACTGTTGAAGCCTCTTGATTTGCTCAATCTTACCAACCCATTGCACGTCTCTATTCTATAGTCTTGATGCGAGGCCTTTCATAAAGTAAACCATGGTGTTTTAATCTATAACCTCTTACTTCTGTAAGAATGTAGACCTGGTTAATGAGATGTACTCTTTTAAAGAGTCAACAGTTGGACAGCAACTTAAAGCACAAATTCTCACGAAGTGCTCTGTATATGCAACTGGAATATCTCTGATTAAGTGCAAGCCGCAGTCTTGTTTGAGTAAAGTAATGAAAGGCACATTCAATATAAAGAATGAAGAAGGTATTAACCTTCTAACTTGAGGGTCAATTGAGTATAACTACCAGGTATCACTCATAAATTGTATTACATAAGGGTTTGAATCATCCAGTTTTTTCACTTGAGCAAGCTGTATAGTGAAGGCTGAAGCTGTGTTGAAGAATACGTAATTTGCCAGGCCTAGTGCCTGCCTTGCATTAGGCGAGCGAACTAATAATAATATTGATTCCAAAATAAGTGAGTCTTCAACTTCGACTTTTTCTCCCATATAATAACCCAAAGCGGCTAAAAAGATACGAGGCTTGGAATCTTGATCTATATTACTATTGCTGAGAATTAAATCCACCAGCAGGGAGAACAGGTCCTAGAGTATTTATTGATCGTTGACGTTCTCAAAATTGTTCAAGAATGATAAAAGTGACTGAGTGTTACGAGTCACTATTTCTTGCAAGATGCAAGACCTTTCATAATATTTAGAATTTTTGAAATTTTCAAAGTGTTTAATTAACACCTCGTGGCCGATGATCGCGCCGTAGTTAATAAAGAGTTGAGGTAAGGGTTCTTTATCATGTTTCTAATCGCTTGCAAAGCTTACGCTCGTAGTGAAATCACTCACCTTCACCTCTTCGTCGATTGCAGATAGTTCAGGAGGCTCTGAAATTACAGATTTACTTTCGTGGCTGTGCTTCACTTACTTGGGTTTATTGTTATTTAAATACTTTCTCACGTACTACTTAAAATCCTTAGTCTTTTCAAAGCCTGCAAAATCCACCTGCTCCAGCAGCAAACTTAAATTAAAGTTGTTTTAGTGCAGAAATTCCTTTGCACGATTGATTTTAGCACTGTCTTGTGCATTTTTATATTCAGATTTTATACCCTTAGGTTTACCCGCATCTTCAAGATTTACATTGGCTAGTAGATTTTCGAAAATCTGAGGTAAGTTTTCTTGTTCGGGTACCAGTTCTGGCACCTGCTAATCATTAATAGGTTCTAAATAGAAGGTAATATCAAAGATTTGAGCTTCCCAGCTTCCTTATTGAGAAGTTGAGGAGGGTCAGTCTTAGAAGCCATCTAAAATCCAGGGGCTGGATTCATCTAGTTTATGGTAGATTTTAATGATTAATTCGACTAGATTTTAATACTAAATAGCTGGATTATTAAAATTTGGATTGGATTTTTGCAAATTTACTGAGAGATTTTTCACACTTTCGTCTCTATCCTCCGGATTTAGAGCTAGCTAGAAGAAATTGCACTTCTAGTAGATATAATTCACTGTTACTAACTTAACTAGCAGCTTTAAGTCTCAAGGTGATGGGTTGTTGAAGAGCCATGATAATTTTTAGAAAGTTTCGAGCTCGAGCCATCCAAAATTGGCTTTTAAAAAAAATGTCGAAATCGCGAAATCCGTTAAAATTCAAAAGCCTTGCCTGTCTATAACTGAATAATGGCGAGGAGAAATGTGAAGACGGGAATCGCTAGAAGTTAATGGTACTCAAAATGGAAATTTCGGGTAGAAGGTTTGAAGGTCGAAAAAGGGGCTCTAGCTTAAGCCAAAAGACTGGATTATAGGGGGTTGCCAGGGTAGGGGGAAGGAAAATGTTGAAAAAGAGGGGAAGTGAATCGGGAAAGGTACTGGATTTTTAGGTTGTTTCGAGTTGACTAATCATTCTTAATCAATTGGTACGGTTAAGTGCAAAGAGAATTCAAGATTCAATATTCGCTGCTTTTCACGGACTCGCTTTCTAAGGACCTTAAAGAGGCACTTTCAAATTTAGTTAAAATGCCTTAATTTAATTTTTCGTATTAACACATTTAATTAAATTCGTTTACGCACTTATCAAATTCTTATGTACATACGTATTGGGGTTTATATACTTCATTACCGCGATTTAATTTATTTAATTAATCAAAATATTAAAATAGTTATTATTCCATATTTGTTCTAAAAGAGATACCCCTACCCTTCATAAAAAATAGAACCATTAATATACATTAAATTAACTTCATTCTTCATGATTCGAAAAAAAACATGATACTTTATTCAATTCTCTTAGATCTTTTGCAATTATAAAATAATTATTTAAAAAAATGAAAAATCATTCATTTGATTATTTTTATCTTCATATTATGACAAATGAAGTTGATTTATGATATTTAAAATTAAAATAAAATAATCGATATCAATGTTTAAATTAGAAATTCTTTTTAAAATTTGAAATTGAAGTTCTATTCAAATACAGAATAGTCGACAAATAAAGGGAATTTAATTAAATATTTTGTAATTTATATAACAAATATTTTCATGATTGAGGTAGATTAGAGGTATGAAGAAGAAAAATTTCATAGAAAAATGTATTTATATGGTGAGAAGGAGCGAGAGTGGTCGGTAGGTATATCTCGGCCTAGTATAGGGAGATGTGTGGAAAAGTATCTCGGTTAGAACACATATTTTCAGTAAATCCTTAAGTGAAAATCTTGCTCTTTCGACAACTACAAGATAGTTTTTTATGATATTATTATCGACATCATATTCTATAATTTCTTCTTTAACTTATGCAATAAATTTATCTGACTATAGTAATTTTAACTGTTACGTTTCGCCCATTTAATTAGTGAGTACTGATTGTCTAATTACTTCATCCATTTTTTCATTAGTTTCAGTAACTGATTATTTTATCACAACTTCATCAACTCCAAGGTGGTCTAGTTAGTAAACAATCGACTGTCCTCCTCTTGCTATCTCATATATACTATTGATTAAATAAAATTCATTAAAAAAAGAGTAATTTACCATTATTAAAGAAAATGTTTTATGAAAAATTGTTCAGCAATAATTACATTTTAGAATAAAAACTCTAAGATTTTCTTAATTTTTAATAATATTTTAATCTTTGATCAATTTATAGATAGTTAAGCTTTTTTAATATTTGTCATATTGATTTAAATTAATCACTTTAATAAAAAGAATAAAAAAACTAAAAGTCGATTTATGCTTACCTTACACTAAAAATTTGCTTTGATTAAGATCCAGAAATATTTCTACACTTATAAGTTCTAAATAAAATTTAGGAAAATAATAAATCTCTATGAATAAAATATTTTATTAAATTATAATTAAATTTGTGTAATTAAATAGATTGGAGTGCATTTTTAGATAGTCAGTCATCTAACCTTCTTGAATAATTTATTAATTAACTGTATTTGATTGTTAATACTAAAGAATGTTTTAATGTTGCATGCATCTCTTAATCATAATTGGATCATTATTTTTAAAGTCAGATTGATAAATTTCTGCAATATCCTTCAAATAAAGTGCTTTACCATCTTCAGAAAGAATGTAATTTTATTGGAAGTCCTGCACAGTCTTAGGAATATAATCGCTTTGATTTTAATCTAAAAAATTATTTTATAATATTTCCTGCAATTATTGTAAAAATAAAATTTTTTAAGGCTATTAAAAAAATTTCAATAAAAATATTTAATACATGCATCATAATTAACTTTAAGTCATTGCTTTAATCAACGATTTTTATAAATCTAAATTGAGTTTGTTAAACGCTTGTTTTATCTTAATAAAAAAAAGAATTAACATAGTATTATTTTCAATTTAGGCATATTAAATTTAATGATAAATTTATTTATATATTTTAATTAATTTCGTACTCTCTCTCAATTAAATATTAAGAAGTAATTCTTAAATTTCCTTTTTGCTATTAACTATAAATTTCATCATTGATGAACTCATTTATTCATTATATTCTTAAAAACTTGTAAATTTATAATTTAACTTATTTTTCCATCAATGTTCTTGATATTCATACATCAGATAAATATTAAATATAAAATGCTTATAAATAAGATTTTTTATATCATTTTATATATAAATTAATTAACCACAAATATAACTGGCATAATTTTTATACATTACTAATTTGATTTTAATGTACTTTATTTAAAAATTAGATTGGATATAATAGTACATTAGCACATTATTATAAATACAAATCATCCTATAAAAATGTGCTACAAATCATATTTGTATCAATTTACTAATATCTACATTAATGAAGAGCACAATTACTGGATAAATGTACTAAAGGAATCAAAAAATGTGCAATTATTCATTTTTGACGAAATGCTTTCTACAACCTGATATTAAAACACAAAATACGCAAATGATTAGATTTTTTATGTAATTAAAAGATTTAGAATGAATGGAAGAACAAAAGTGAAGTGTAGTTTAGTGCAAACGGAAAAATTCAGGAATTTCAAAGCTGTATCACTATTCCTCTAATTGCTAAGGAAAAATTGATCTGTTAAAAGCGCGAAATTTTGATGAATTTAGTTAAAACCCCAAGAGTAATTTTTTAAGGAATAGAGAGAATGATAATTTAATGAATTAGACTCTAATAAATTTAATAATAGCTGGCTCACTGCTTGATCATCTTGCAGATTTTGTCGAAGTACCTGGACTCCTCTCTGGTCATCTTCTTGCCTTCTGACACTTGTAGCCTGGCATTATTCAAGTCACTGATCTCCATCTCGTGCCACTTCCTGAACTCCATGATCTTGTCGTCCTTCAGGCAATCCTTGAAGTTGTTGACAATAGCAAATGGGATCCCCGGGTTCTCGCTGAACAGGACCTGCAACCCCTCGAGGACCCTGCACCTGGCGGTCTCCTTGTAGGCGTCCATTGCCTTCTTGATCGAGGTGGACTTGACGATGTGGGGCTGGTTGTTGAAATCTGAACGGTTGGTAGTCTTGAAGTGGGCCTCCACCTGCTACTGCAGAAGTCTTTATTTGTAAGCAGGAGATACACTGAGGAACCAGTTCCAAGCCACCTCAACCTCTTAGTGATCCTCAGGGGCGGCCTCGACCTCGTCCATAATGATGTCGAAGGGAGGGATGTACTTCTTGGTCCTGATTTATTCATAGTAAGTGAAGATCTTGGCGAGCCTGGCGTGGGACTTAATCATGAGATCCTCATCCTTGGTAGTTGAGGACTCCTCCTTGTTCTCCTCGGCATTGAACTTGTTGAAGAGCTTTGTTATTCTTGCCTTCTCAGTGGAGGCTTTCAAGGCTGCTTGTGCGAATGCCTCCTTCTAATCATCATTTCTGAGCCCAGCAAGTTGGGTTGCCCTGGACGGTCTTTCTTTGAGGGTCTGATGTTGCTGTTTGGCTTTCTGTATTAGGTGCTTCCTGGGCTCTGGCTTGAACGTCTGATAGACTTCTTTAGCGAATGCCTGTGACTCTTGCGGGGCTTCTCGGGGCGCGCTTTTTTCTACACGAACTTGCCTTCCATTATGAGGGACC